>JBBPMQ010000463.1:0-18229 GCA_038090375.1 Boletus rubroflammeus | reverse complement strand
CGAGTCCTGGTTCTTCATTATGTATGTGTGAAGATATTGTTCCAGGTCTCAGTTGATCCTTTCCGTTTGGCCATCAGTTTGAGGATGGTAAGTGGTAGAGATCTTCTGATCAATGCCTAGTCCTTTGCAGAGCTCTCATGTAAAGTCTGAAGCAAATTGTGGGCCTCTGTCCGAAACTATGGTAAAGGAAAGTTCATGGATACACCACATGTTATCTCTAAATATAATAGCTAAGTCTGAGGAAGAAACAGTATCATAACACAGTACAAAGACAACTTCTTTGGAGAAGCAGTCAATGATGACTGTGATGGCATTAAATCCATTTGATGGCAGTAGTCCAGTGATGAAATCTACAGATAAGTCTTCCCAGGGATATAATGGTGTGGGAAGTGGGAGGAGCTTTCCTGCTGGTGCTTTTGTCTTACCCTTCATGAGGGCGCACACTTGGCAGCTATCTACATAAAGTTTAATGTCTTTTGTGACTCCAGGCCACATAAAATATCAAGAGAGAAGATGGGTTGTGTGAGCATGACCGGTATGGCCTGCCACTGGAGAATTGTGAACTAAAGATAAAAAAGCAACTTGGGTATAAAGACTTTGTTTTGAATATTTTTTCTGAGTCGTTCTATGTAAAGTCCAGAAATGGAATTTATTGTTTCTTTTATTATTTTTCCATAAAATGAAGAAATAATAGAGATATTGTTCACAAAGACTTCTGGGGGTAGAACGGTAATGTTAGTGTTATGGTCTTTGACTGCATCACTGTGATCTGGTCAATGAGAGAGTGCATCTACTCAACCATTACTAGTACCAGGTTTGTAAACCATGGTATAGTTGAATTCTTGTAATAACACGTGCCATCGTGCTTGTCTACCTGAAAGGGTTTGGGGCTTCTTCCAATATTCTAGATTTTTGTGATGAGTCCAGATTTTGAAGCTTTCTCTACCCAGTAAGTAGCGACAGTACTCTTCTAGAGCCCTTATCACCACTAGAAGTTCTTTGTCATAAATATTGTAATTCCATTCAGCGGAATCAAAGGAATGAGAAGATAAGGTGCAAGGCCATCAGTGTTTATTGTCGCACTTTACCAAGAGAACCGCTCCAGTAGCGATATCAGAAGCATCTGTTTCCAAATGCATCTCCTGATCCCAATTTGGGTATGCCAGGAGAGGGGTTTCTCAAAATTTGTTCTTTAGGGTGTCGAATGCTTCTTGGTGCTTCGGGGTCCATGTGAATGGAACATCTTTCTTGGTAAGATTGTTTAATGGATGTGCAATGTTGGCAAAGCCTTCTATGAATCACCTATAAGCCAAGAAAGCCTTGTAGCACTTTCAACTTTGTGGGTACAGGCCATTCAAGGACATGGCTACTTTAGAACCTTGTATTTCTACCCCCTCTTTAGAGACAACCATGCCAAGGAAATCTACCTTTTCTTTGGAGAAGTGACATTTCTCTGGTTTAGTGAATAGGTTATTTTTGTGTAACCTAAGAAGTACTTCTTTAACATTGGCTTTGTTGGTGTCGTCCTTTAGTAAAGATCATGAGGTTGTCCATATATATGACCAACACAGAATATTGATCATTGAATATGTCATTCATCATCTGTTGAAATGTGGGAGGGGAGTTAGTCATGCCGAAATACATAACTGTTGGTTTGTAAGCTCCGATTGGGGTGACGAAGGCTGCTTTCCATTTGTCACCTTCTTTGATGTGAATATTGTTGTAATCCCATCAAAGGTCTAGGGTTGTAAACATGTCTGCTCCTTTGAGCTGATCTATTAAGGAAGACATGAGTGGGAGGGGATAGGCATTTTTAATAGTGCCTTTGTTTAAGTATTGGTAGTCCATAACCATACATTTTTTACTGTCCTTTTTTGGAATAAAGAACACCAGTACTGTTTGAGGGGTTTTGGAAGGTTGAATATAGCCTTTCTTGAGTTCTTTGTCAATGAATGTGTGGACTTTGTCCATTTCTGAATCGGATAATGGAATGACTCTTCTCTTTTTCAGTACAAAATTGGGTTTTAGGTCTATGGCATGATCCCATGGCTTTTGTGCAGGGAGCCTTTCCAATTCCTATCTAAGAACTCGTGATAGGCTTCCGGAACCTTATCTGCCAATCCTTCTTCTATGCTACAGTGTGAAGCAAAGGAATATTGTTCACGAAAAGGAATGTCTGTAGGTGACACCTGAGACACAGCCGGAAATGTTCACTCAGCAAATCAAATACTGATCCATTAACATATTGCACCTGAGTTTTTAATTTTGTTTGCCTTGCAAATTGATAAGCAGATTTAAAAAAATATCAAGTATATGTATCCATTTGCTATCTCTGAACATATGGAACATGAGTTTACCTAAAATAGGCTAACCTTACTTGGAAGGCAATGAAGGGTTATCAAATTTGAAACAATAGCCAGAATATGCACAAAATATAATATGAATACAAATCAGAAAAATTATTTAGAGTATCACAACTGTACATACTGTATTTGTAACACATTTGAAACAAAGTTTATATCTGTCAGCTATACAGCCCATGGCTCAGAAAGCGTATCATAAAATAAACATATTCAGAAAATGGCTAAGAAAATACTTCACCTGCATGTTCAAGGATCGATTAATAATATACATAAATGGCATATTAGAAGTCCACTCGGTGGGATGCTCAATGGTCCATTGAGAGTGCCACCTGTCAGTGGCTAGTGGAGTAAGGCACCTGCATAACATATGAACTTGGGACTTGAATGCATGTACATTTGACCTACCAGACTAGGAATAGCAAGGTCCTTCCGGACAGAGAGCATTGAGCAGGCCCCAGGAGTCAAACCTTGGAACCAGTGATTGTTGTACCAGTTGCGAGAAAGGCCCGGGAGTGGGGTCGATCTTACTTCTTTTCTCCCTGCCTCCCAATGGCGCTTCAATGATGAATTGCCAATGTGTTCCAACATGTTTTCCATTCTCAGAGCAGATTCGTAGGTCTCTACACACTGGAATAAACAGGAAAGGGCAGGATTAATCCAATGAAGCTCAAGACAACACAAAACCTTTGGTCTCAAAGTTGGAGAATCAGTTTCATCTGCACTCATACCCTTAACACTGACTGTGTCAATAATCTTGTGAATAGCATCCCAATTGTCAGGGTCTCGAGAACGATTCTGGGATACAATTTTTTTGTGCCTCACAAGAGTCTTCAAAATCATTGTGAGCAAAAATGAAACACAATTACAGGATAACCATACCCCATGGCGACGGGCGATCATTCTATCACCTTTCCACTTTCTCAGCTAAGTGGGAAACTACTTTGGCTCTTTCGTCATTGTTGGCAGTATTGATTTTGATCTGCATTCGGTGGGCTTGGTACGTTCGAACCAGTTTCTGCTCACACAATTTACAAATGGCTGGAAGGTTCATTGTTTTCTCATCAAAGATGACGTCTTTGTATGCACCACCTTTGAGGCTGTTGTAGAAATCGAGTGATAGGACAGCAATAGCTTCAGAGTTCCAGCAAGAGGAGGTCAATGGGCTGCAATGCCAATCTAACGCAATATTTTCCAGCAATGGGGGTGAGATGACATCTTGATTAAATGTACATACAGCATCAGCCAGGGCTGAAGCAGGAAGGTTGCCTTTGGGTCCAGATGGAATAATTTTCTTCTGCCAAAGGTAAATGCGGAAGGCCATCTACATAAATTAGAGGAATGAATGACATCTTGGCAACTTCAACTCACATGCAGACAATTTATCTTCCCCCATGGCCCAGGCTTCTTCCATCTTTGTACCACAGCATCATCGCCATTGTCACGGCCTTCCTCGAGGGGCTCAGGATGCACCCTACATGGTGTGGCTGTGAACGAACATTGTGAAGCCATTAACATCGCAAGATGAGATTCCATTAATTCTGTTAAATGGGGGATGCAAGCATCAATGATTTCCCGGATGGTGGGTTCAACGAACCCTGCAGTGAGGCGCTCAGCTATTGCCTGGTCCATGGCAGTTCCCAATGCTGTGGGAAGTGGCACAGGTCTGGCAGGCTTGATAGAGTCAGCCAAAGGAGGGGTGGAGGCTTCAGTTCTGATAGGCATATGTCTTGAGTAAGAGTCTAGGGAGGGTGTGAGAGTCAGAGTTGAACCTGTTGGAAGATATCCTGGAGCCAGGTGGTGAGACGGCGGAGGGTCTTGATCCATACCGGAACTGCTCGTCTGGAACGGGGTGATGACCTGGTGCAGGGAGGATATGAAAGTCGGACTTGAACCCGTTGGGAGGCATTCCAGAGCTGTGTGATGAGACAGCAGAGGGTCTTGATCCATACTGGAACTGCTCATCTGGGATGGGGTGATGACCTGGTGCAAGGAGAGTGCAAGAGTCAGACTTGAACCCATTGGGAGGCATTCCAGAGCTGGGTGATGAGACAGCAGAGGGTCTTGATCCATACTGGAACTGCTCATCTGGGATGGGGTGATGACCTGGTGCAGGGAGAGTGCAAGAGTTGGACTTGAACCTGTTAGAAAAGGTCCTGGAGCCGGGTGGTGAGATGGCAGAGGGTCTTGATCCATATTGGCACTGTTCATTTGGGACAGGATGATAGCCTAGTGCAGAACATCAGTAAATGTGTGACATCATACTGGAGGGACAGCCTACCAGGATACCGTTTGCATCGGTCTGAGAACATTTTGGATCCAAATGGTTCAGCAGTTCATCCACCGGGGAGAAATCTGGCTGTGAAGGGGCATCGGCTAGGGGTAGGGGACTGGAAATAAAAGGCACTGGTAATTGCATCCCAGAGCCAGGGGATACACCATGATGAAGTGAGAGTTTGTGAGAGTTTGGGGAGCGTGATCGCCGGCAGGGAGATTGGGTAGAAGAACAAGAATCTTGATGCTCCCAAGGGCTGAGGGATTGAGGGTTGCGATTTCTGTGGTTACTCCGGTCTTTTGTTGACCAGGCGTGACCAACGGAAGTGGGACGCAATGGATGGATGAAATGTTGAGAGTTGTCAATGTCGCATGCATCAGAACTCAGTGTTGAATCAGACGAGGAAGAGGATGACTGGGGAACATCCACACCATTGGAAATTTGGGGGACCTATTCAGCTAAATAAGAGGAACTCGAAGGAATAAAATACAAGACCTGGACCTACCAGGGGGTTATGGTGACTATAGGAAGCCCCACCAGGGGGTATTTCATCATCGGTGGTGGACAAACTAGAAGTGGAACTATCCTCAGTAATGCTTCCGCGAGGTCTAAAGTGGATATATGGGGTATATGGGACAGAACAGGTAGTGTTAGAGGAAGCCACCACTTGCACCTGAATACCAGTTCAATGGGCCGGGACTAGCGGAGTGTGAACAAGGTGCTGGCCAAGGCCAATTCCGCATTTCGTATATTCCTCTGTCTGGGAGGAATTGAACTTCCTTGCTTGGTGCAATTAAGTGTATAGTGTATTTACTGTACGGGATATCCTCTGAATGGCTTGCATTGCAAATCTGGTTGAAGGTGGCGACTCTGGGTCATCTTTGGTGTGAATGGACATGGTACTATGAGGGTAATGGATGGGGAGGGTGAACTCAATGAAGACCAACCATATAAATTATCAGAGAAAATGGTAGCCAACAATTAAATGTGTGAACATGTCAATCGCAGATCGTCACATGACGATGACCTAACAATAACAGGTATCAACTTGGTGTTATGAGCAGGAATACCAATCGCAGAACAACAACACACCTCAACAGATTGAGCAACCAATAATAATGAATATCTTGGCAACATGAACAGACGATAGACAATTGAGAATGTAAGGGGGACATACTAACAAGACAATGACAACCAACATAGCGCCCAGGGTGTATTGTTTACACTTTTTAGTTGGCTTATTGGGTCTTCAAAGCTTCATTCTGGTACTTAGATTATTTAGACTTCTAGGTTACTAGGTTATTTATTGTCTAGTACTAATATACAACTAGGGGTTGGACCCAGGCAGTGGCGCGACGTAGCTGAGATGGTAGTGGGAAGTGGAAGAGTTGTGTGTGTGAAGATTTGCCCCGTAAATAGTGCTCAGCAATTTTAGACATGTGACTTCCACATTAGGTTGCTGAGTTTGGACTTGTTTGGCAGAGCACCACGCACTATTTAGGCAGCCACCTTGGCAAAAACTTCTTTCTTTCCTACTCCCAATCCCCCACAGCGACCCAAGTGGCGAAATACCACTAAGTAGTACTGTAGTTATGTCAATAATTGTAGTAACTTAGCGACCAATGAGACAATAAAGTAAAGTAAAGTAAAGTATTAGACTAGGCAAATGAAACAACAAAAGGCTTAAGCCCAACATCTAACGGAGCAACACAGAGTTCACATCGGAATGAACGCGCCCATCACCACTTCGGGACATATCATCTCTGGTATTCCAGAGGTATGTAGTTGTGACACCAACTCATTGTATATCACACTTATGGCCAATGATACTATTGTCAGGACTATGCGCGTGTGTAGGGCAGCCAGCCAGGGGGATACACATATCCAGTATTCCAGAGGTACATAGTTGTCACGCCAACTCATTGTATATCACACTTGTGGCCAATGTTGTTGTGTGCGCGATTTCTATTATGGGTCGCAGGTATAAAGTCAGAACTATCCCAGCAGATCTGGTTTTCTGTCACATCATGAAGCTAGAAAAGTCACATCGTGAGTTCCAACCTGCCCACCACCTGCCATATCGTCAGTACCCTTGTTCCCATGTCTTCATCTCTTGTGCCTCCCAAAGCTGTTATGGGTGTAACTTTGATGTAAGAACTATCCATAGTAAGAACACTTAATTGGTATTTGAAATAGCGTGACATCCCCCCCGAGATGCAGCCCTCCCAAGATGGTACTCTCACATTGTCTGCCTCTACATTATCCCCCTCCCTCACAAGCCAGATAACTATAATGGGTGGTGGGAATATAAACTTTAGTCCTGCCATGGCCCATCCACTGGCATTGCCTGCATCACCTGTAAGCATGTTGTTTTCACTTTCATTATATTAATTGTTGTGTTTGGCAGATTGGGACACATGTCCGTTATCTGAAGGGTAACATTTGGAAAGCAATTCGACGGATAATTCATGCTGAACGTCTTCTGGAATACGAAGTTAATTTACTTGATGCTGCACTGTGCAAAGAGATTGAGTATGGGTGGAGCAGGCAATCAGAACTGTGCTGATGGAGACAATGGGTGTTGAGGACATGTCGATTCCCTCTGCTAACTTGATGTCGCCAGACAATGATGTCTCCATGATCGACAGTGATGACGTTCAAGTTTCTGTCAGCAAGAAGGTGAGCCTGTTTTGAACATTGGGACCTAGTAATCTAAACATATATTCAGGGTAATAGCGCAATCGGATCAGCCACTCGGAACACCACCTTACACACTGTTCTCCACTGTGTAACGAAATCAGCCCTTCATGTTTCAGCGGGTGCTTTCAGCTTTGGTGGCAAGTGCCTTTTGAACCTGCTCAGCTTGGGCCAGCCTTCCTCCTTATCTGGTTTGTTCATTTTGGCTTGTTTATTTTGATACCCTACTCATTGCAGTCTTAGAAAGTGAACATGACTCCATGCCAGGGAAGTGGAGGGGATTTAGCGAGGCCTTGTAAAATATATCATTTGCGCTGTTTCAATGTAATTTTGTATGTGCCATAGGAGCGTTTCGGAAGGTAGTCTCACCCCTACTTCATCCATGATCATGCAATGTATACAATCAGATACCCCTCTATGCACAAGTGCTCATCCCTGTATATACATGATCGTGCCCCTCTCTTTGTTCTGTCTGGTCACATCTGCGGCAACAACACTTCAACAAATCCTGGTTCACTTCAATTAGGGGGGATCAATCAGCTAGAAACACAGCAGTCATCTCTTTGTCAATTTGATTGGAGGATGTCAAAATACAAAGGCAGATATAATCTATACATCCCTTTCCACTAATATAACCCTGGAGAATGGGAGATTCTTTTCATCAGCTGGCATACCATCCAGACACCTAACGACAACCTCCTTCTCCTTGGAAGACACCTTTACAACCGACAAAACAGTCCCTCTTCTTTCCCCTCCCTCTTCTTCCTTCTCTTTTATGACCATACAGAATGTATTTTTCTTGACGGGTGCATAAGGCTGTAAGGATTTCTCCAGGATGTTGTCCACAAGCAACTGTGCACCCTTTGTTCGGGAAGTTAGGCGAACGGCAAGGTGGCCGGGTGGTACTGGCCCAGATGGGCCTTGGAAGGGGCTGGGAATCTCCGTTTTAGCAAGGCGGCCAGTATAGCCTATGTATTGCGCCAGCCACACGAGATTTGGAAAACTGCATGAAATTGTTCAAGGGACTTCGTCACATCAGGATGTAGGAGAAAGTTGAAAGCTAGAGTCGACACATGAGTCCCTTGTCAAATACTATAGAAGTTAACCTTATATGATTTGAGAGTGGGACTTTCCGCCTGAGTACAATCGTCATCATCAACCACCCAAGGGTTGTCAGCGGAACTTCCAGCTGCCTTGGATTATCTTGCTTGCTGGGAATGTCTGGAGGGGGGTTCCTGGTCCTCTGCTAGTGGGGTATACTTGGAATGTTCGTGAAAACGCATGGGAGATTTCGGAGAACTATAGCTTTGATAATGCAGCCCCTGCTAAAGTCACATCCATGCCCCTATACATAATGTCAGAACTCAAAAGGGAGTTGCTACAGACCAACTCACCTGATGACCACAGAGCTCCTCGGGTAGATTCCGTGCAACAATGCCCCTCGTGCAACAAAACACGTATCCTTCCCTACACTAACAAGATCCCCCCCGCCACCCTTTATCCAGGCCAGCGATGATAATTACCTCCTTTCTGCGGTAAGACTCTGTTATCACGATCACTCATGGTGGAAGCATGTGTGAATTGCATGATTGGAAGGGTGACGATTAACTAGTGAGGCTTTAGTCAGTAATAAAAAAACCCAAGGATAAAACATACCGATGGATTCAAAGTCGGGGCAACATCCAACGTCTTTTGGTCAAGGTTGACCTGCAAGATGACCCCGGACCTTCCTATGGAACCTCCTCTCACAACCCCCTTTCCTTACATCATAGCCCTGACCTGTTGTGAAGTGTAATGCACGAGGCTCCATTGTAAACACAACAGATATCAATTTGTTGGGAGCGCCAGGATTCATGTTGACCAAGGATCTTAAGCATACCAGCAAGCTGTTTCACTTTGATAACTGAGCCCATAAATCCTCTGTGAGACCTGGACAATACTTCCACTATGTCGCCAATTTGGACACTTTCAGCAAAATCCTTGACAGGGGGTGCGGAGACAGAAAACGGTGCCCAGACAGATTGCTCTGGTATGTAGGATTCCAGCAGGAAATCCGGTACTCAAAACTAATAGAACAGTGAGTATCCCGCAGGCTAAATATAGGACAATGTACTTCACCGCCGTCGGACTCTGTCACAGTTATTTCTTTTGTCGCAAATTTCATGTGAGAAACCATACTGGAGCATCCAATAAATTGGTCATGCACATTCTGAATGTCGCTGAAAGACCTGGACCGAATCTCCAAGGGCATACGACTGACATAAATGCGATAGGGGAGAGATATACTCCCCACCATCGAGTAAACGTACAGAGGCCGAGCGGTTTTCTAGCTCAATGTTGAGCAGAATGCCACGTTTCTCAAAGTGGACAGAGTCAGTGACAATTACGTGGTCGTTTGGCTTCCAGAACTGCTGGTTGTAGGATTAGTATGTAGATGTGATGAATGGCGGATCCACCATCGAGGCGACGTGGAGAGCGATCTGGTGAGGGAATGGGGTCAGGAGCTGGGCGACCTGATTCTGCTTCAGGGTCAATAAGAGTAGGCTGGAATTAAAAGTCTTGTGCCTGTAAAGGTAATGGAACCATCCATGACATGGAGCCTGTGGTCTCCCCTTGAACTGGTCTGGAAAAAAAAAGGCGACGAGCGTTGTCATCTTGACTGATACTGTCCTCAGGACAGCTTCTTGTGGGCCGCAATTCTCGTGCAGCGACAAGGACGCTGAACTCTCCCGACTTCTCATCGAAGGAGAGACCATATGCAACATCACCACAGTAAAGCCCACGCTCTAACACCATGTACCACCCTGGTATGGAAGGTTGAGCTTGTCAGATGAAATACACGATCCTTAAATGGTACTAACGACCAGCCATGCATACAATCAGAATGCGATGGCAGAACTGCACGGAGGAAGGTTCAAGGATCAGGAGCACACACAGTGGGATGGCCAGGGAGAATTTCATGAAACGTAGCATGGAGGCCAGCCTCATTTCATGCTCCAACGATATAACATGCTGAGGAACCTTGGTTTGAGGTTAGTGTAATTGTTAGCCGTTATATGCACTATGAAGAGACTTACAAGGTATAATATTGACAGCCCATATTTTTCCCACACGATCGGGTTGGGGGTGTGCGGGGGGAGGCGAGGGGGAAGTGCGAGGTGAATCTGAACAGAGGGTAACACGGGGCCAATAATTGGATAGTCTATCAAGATGCGTCTCAAGGGGGATTGACATGAATAATTCTTTCCACTTGTCTAAGTCGGCAAGATAAGCGAGGCTTGAGAGAAAGCTTTCCCAGTACTGGATCTGTGGGTTATGGTCATATTGAAAATCTATTATTTCCATTAGTCTGTCATAGCTTAGGTCGTCAAACATCCATTCCCAGATCTTGACAAGCCCCAAATGCCTATCGAGTCCAAAACCACAAGTGGAGAATGTTCGGTAGGCTCTTCGTCAGAATCTTCGCCATCGTGGTCAAGACGGATTTGCCGGTCAGGATTGTGGGCATACCGATTAACTATTGCATTGACTGCGTGTCTGTAGGTGGAAGGCCCTGCCAACTGTATGGAAACAGGCACAATAGCATGGAAATGTTGCGCTCTGGTCTTCACTGTTATCCGGGATGATAAAGTTCCCTATACCAGATGAGAGCAATTACATCAATGCCATCGCAACATAACTTACTACCGTCCTCCTCTTCATCTGAGGTTTCCATTTTGTTGTCCACCTGTGCTTCCACATCGATGAAGTCATGTACCTGGCATCTGGTCAGTCATAGCATAGCAAATCTACAACACACACATACTATATGGCAGGCTCGCTTGCTAGGTCTTCGGAGCGATGGTTGTTCACCACGAGCAGAATGCCCATCATGGGAAGATTTCCACTTGGCCCAACAATTCAACACATTGGATCAAGGGTGGCCCACATCCATAGCCTGGGATGTTGAAGGTTTGGGAGCTGGATCAACGCCAGAGGGTACTATCCCGTGAGCATCCATGGTGGCCGTTACAGCAGCGACTGGTCTGCCATCGTTCTCCTCCGAAAGTTCGAACATGCGAGTCATTAAGTCCCTCCATTCCGAATAGTTATATTGGTCTCCGAACCCTTCCATAATTCATGTTAGAGTTAGGTAGTCGATTTCGTCGTTTGCCCATTGTACCATCAATGTCCATGCATCTGGGCTGTCAAGCAAGCTGACAGAACCTTATGATAGAATTGATTAGTGTCAAGCACAACACTTGAGCACTCTTACCACTAGTAGTCACAGGCACGTTCAATACACTCTGCTAAGTAGACATCTATGTAGTTCGTTAGCTATGGGTCAACATTGTGTGCTACGATCCATTCAGCTCATGTACCGGTATTTCAGCTCTAACTAAGGTTGGCTACTGACTATAGCAGGTTGAAGTGATAAATGTAAGAAAGAAAGAGCAGTAACATACTAGCAGCATGCTTTATAGTGCATGCCGATTTAGGAGGTGTGGGAAAGTGGGAAAGTGGGTGAACGCCAATTTGGGAAATATTGAAAGCCACTCGACACGTGAGATTTCCATACAATAAAATGATAAGACAAGGCTCAATACATAAGATTTCCATACAATACAGTCCATAATACAATAAAATGATAAGACAAAGAAGTGAGGAGGATGACAGTTACCGGGAGTAAATTTCAATGTCCCCACCAGCTATCAATAGAGGTGTTCCCTCGTCATGGATTTCTCTATGAGAGCGGGATCACTAGAAAACACGGGAGTGGTGAGCCCAGTTCCCTCCATCTCGGATTGCGCTACAAGAGGAGAATCACCAGACAACACAGGAACAGTGAGCGCATTATCGGGTGGGGAAGTTTGGAAGACTGGGAGTGCAGCAGACTGGCCTAGAGTTGGCTGGCTAATGTAGTCAACGGTCTGAGGAAGTCAGGAATTGCAAGTGGAGGGAGCAAAGAGTGGAGGTATCTCATCAAGACGTTGACGAATACACAAACTATAGCGAACAATAGTATTTGTGTGATGGATGATCCGGGCGATCGTGGTTGTGACTCGGCGGTGAGGGCGAGAGACTGGCTGACGACCTCCAAAAGCGTCATCCAAGGCTTGTGATGAGCATAGCAACCTAATGACTTACTGGATGGTCGTGAGTCCACACTTTGATATTGCTATGCCCCTTCAGCGCACTGCCTGTCACGATAGTGCATCCACATGCTCCTTCAAAGGCCTACATGGATGTCAGCTAAGAAATAGAGGTTAAAGTGCGACGACATATGGATACCGCAACCACTAAATCACCTGCTGGGAACAGCATCAATGCGGATGTGTATGTGCACGAAAATAACGACATATTGTTCCCATGGTCAAGTTTGTCACAAAAGGCACCTGTCTGGTGGTTGAAGATTCGAGCGAAACCATTGTCACCTCCAACAACCACCAACCCAGCTTTAGGAGCAACTGAGAGCTGAAGGGGCACGTTTACCAAAATTGCATGATGATAACTTTGTGCGCGATGAAACGCAGGTATGGCATACTTATCAATGCCATCACACAGATTCGAAACCAGAAGGTGCTAACCATCCAAACACGTATCACCACTATACAGAATGTCATCATGAAAATCCTTTAGGAGTGTCGGGAAAACCACTTACATACATACGTCCATTAGTTTTTTTCTTCCATTTCAGATTCCAAGGATCAATCAAGTAACAGAAACTGTACAATGGGAATAAGGAAGCGAGCAGAGATTTTTAGAACTCAACACATACACATATCCACTCTCGAGGTATGATACCAACACATTGGAGCCATTGTCCAGGAAATGGACCGACCGAGCGACATATGGATGCTTCTCTGCGTTGCTACAGAGGGAAATAAAGATACAAGAGTGATGGTGAAAATGAGAACCGAGAACTAGCAATAACTGTACTTACTTTGATCCGGACTGACTTTCCAGATGTGGATTTCACCATCGCCTACACTGGCCAGTCTGCGGTGGTGTGGATCCCATTTCAATGATTCTACAGCTCCCGCATGCGCAAGCACGATAGACAGAAAAGAAAAGACAGGGTTCTCACTCATGTGCTGGTAAAGATGAATGTTACTGTCTGACACGCTGAACACGAAGGCATCCTCATCCCGATTGGTAAGCTTCATCCATGCAAGGCAACTGATGAAGCCAGTGGAGGGAACACATACTTCCTGCAACATTTCGCCCGAAGAAAGGTTCCAGATGACCATGCGACTATCGTTACCTGCGACAGGTGTAAGATCTGTATCCTGCAAGCGTCAAGAGAAAGGATAAGAGGGTACCTACCTCCGCTAAGTAGTAGAGAGCCCTGGGGGCTAATTGCAAGGGCATTGACCGCATTGGTGTGATGAGTCAAGGTGAACTTGTGGGAGATCTGATTGGATTTCGGTAAGAGTGAGGTAAGGCTGTAGACGATCCATACCTTAGGGGCTTGAATCATGGCTGTTTCAGTTGGAGGTAGATTTTATTGAAGTCATCAAAATCGGGAGACAGGTTTATATGCACAACATTGAGCCAATGATAACAATTGTGCTATGAACAACACACCTTCACTACATTGTAGTCTTAGATGTGCTATTGTTACAACTGACAGTGGTAATATATCATTGGAATAAGACCAAATCTAGATCTTCTTTTATTCTCTCTACCTCGCAGCAGCATAGATAATAACCTTTTCTGTGTTCATACGTTGGTATGATACATCATTACTGTATAGTACAAGTGGAGTATACGGGACTGTAGAGTCATCGTACAGTGGTGTGGATGGTAGTGGAAAGTGGAAGAGCTATGCATGTGAAGATTCGCCCTGTAAATAGTGCTCAGCGATTTTAGACACGTGACTTCCACATTAGGTTGCTGAGTTCGGACTTGTCTGGCAGAGCACCACGCACTATTTAGGCAGCCACTTCAGCGCAATCACTCTTCTTTCCTACTCCCATCCAACCTAAGTGGTATAATTGCACTAAGTAGTACTGTAGACATCAATAATAGTAGTAACTGACAATAAAGTAAAGTATTAGGCTAGGCAAATGAAACAATAAAGGTCTAACGGAGCAGTGGCAGTGTGTTTGCCCTGGAATGGGTGCATCCATCATCACTTCGGGACATATCTCCAGTATTCCAGAGGTACATAGTTGTCACGCCAACTCATTGTATATCACACTTACGGCCAAGGTTATTGTCAGGTGTATGTACCTGCGCGCTCCCTTCGAGGGCAACCCGTTATAGCCGTATTTATTGGTCTGTTCAGCTTCATCTGCTGTACTCACGAATTGCTCACAAACATGCCTAAAGCCACTTCGCACTGGACATTCCACCGATATTTCTCTCCTCTCACACGCCATGCTGTTTTCTCCCCAGAGTGTGCAACCTCCCCACCTCCACTAATACAGCATATCATATTCCCTCATGATAAAGCTGGGGCTCCGGGCGTTCAAGAGCCTGCTGTTGTGGCACTCTCCGGTCTGCTATCTACAGTTCTGATACTCAAACCTCGAGGAGAGGTTTCAAGGATCAATTGAGGCGGTTATAACCTGCAGGACAAGCTTGGTTGGTCACCCACTGAATACGAGGAGATTCGTGTGAGTCTGACATGTAGTTATTAGATATAAGTTCTAAGTTACTTGACAGGCTTTCATCATTCATTTGGCTCGAGAGCATCTTGCCACCTGGAAACCATGGAGCAGGCAGTTGAAGGAGCAACTCCAAGTTGTTTTTGCAAAGGTTGCATCTCACATGGACTGTAATTGCTATCTCTGACCAGTCATCTAGGCCAAGGAGAGGTACCCCCAGCTCCTGCAGCACAATGGTGACTGGGTCATGTCTGATTTTCTTAGAATTTACCTGAAGAATAGTTCCGGGTGTGGACGTTTGATATCTGCCTCCGAGGGGACCACACGCCCCAACACCAGTTTCACTGTTTTAACATAAGGAAAACTCCTTATCCACAGTGTGCAGAGTTTCTTAGTTTGTATCTGCATGTACATGGATACTGCGCACCACAATTTCCTCCCCCCCATCTGTCATGATATTGAACGAGGCAGATATCTTGAGCTGAGTGGCTCTGCATGTGCGTGCCTTGTATTTTGGAACGAGCAACCCTGTCACTGGAATAACACCAGTTGAATTTCGATGGAAAAATATGTTTAACTTGTCCAAGCGAGGAAGGTATTGAGTGCAGTCCAACACCTTCGAAATTTGAGGGACACGTGGTTTGACGTCACTCAAATCTACCATGAGTGACGTGAGGGCTGTGAGTGAGCCAGGATGCGCAAGGTGTTGCAGGAGTGGTTTCAGGTACTCCAGCGGTCCCCTGAGTACTTTCAAGGAAGGGAGATGGATGGGATTGTCGAGGCTTCTCTGATGCACCATATACAGAAATGCAGAGGGATTGGACTTGGGAATGTCGTTACAAGAACGTCAGAAGAGTCTTAACCAAACATTGATGGTCTACCTCAACACATAGGAGGAGGAGTAGGTTCAAAGACCGAAGCAGTCTTCCCTACATGGTGGTAGAGAGCCCTGCATCTTGCAAGACAAGCTCTCTGAGTGGAGAGTTGTGAAGTGTTGACAGGGTGAAGGACACGGCTGGTGGTGAGAATATATTGTTGCAATATGACGAGAAGGACTCGAGTGGGTTAGGCGGCGCATGTGAAGATTTCGGGAATGAAGTTACGAGGGGGGCGGAGGGATCGGAACAAGCAGAGTATGATAGTGTCTGACATCCAGATGCCCTAATACTTGTGAGGAGAGCTGCAATGGATGCCAATGATGTCTGACCGCCGAAGCAAGACAGGTAAACAACCGGTATATTCACACACTGGGGAGACTCAAAAAACATCTTTACAGCTTTTAAGTGGCTATCCTTCATGTTGAATAGAGAACAGTAGATGTTGCTTGGGCAGGTGAAGTCGGCCATGTGTCTCCAAACCATAAGGGCTGTGCAATTTCTTTCATCCACACTTGCCCAGAAACGTCCCTGCGGTGTGAGCTTGAGGGCGGTAAGGTAACAGGAGCAGCAATATGTTTCAGAATCAGCGAAACTTATGTGCATGTCCAAAGGTCCTTGATTCTGAGAAGATTGATAATTTTGTGCAACAGCTCGTTTGGGAGTATGAGCAAGGACACGGTGTGGGATACATTGCAAATTTCATTCCTCTTCTGCAGATGTAGGGGTTAGGAACTCTGGCAAGACGATGGGATCGAATAAGCTGACCAGATTAATTTCTTGTATGGTGATGGAAGAGCGCTCGGTGGTTGATGAAACAGTGCAGTCCACTTCCCCCTTTCAGTTCGGATCCTGGCATTAGACACAGGAGTTCTGGAAAAGAGTGAATCCTGAGCAACTTATCATGTCAGATTCTTGTACAGCAATGGGGGGGCGCTTTGCGAGTGGTAAGTCAGTGGGATCTTCGTCCCTCTTCCGTTTCAGATGCTGGCATAGCAGTTGAATGTTGGAAAGAGGACGGGAAATCCAGTAAACTGACTGAAATGGTTTCTTGTACGGCGATGGAAGGGCGCTCGGTGGATGATGGAGCAGTGGAGTCTGCATCCCCCTTCCAGTTCAGATGCTGGTATTAGACCGGAGTCGAAAGAATTCCGAACAACTTACCATGTGAGTCTTCTGTACGAGAGTAGGGGGCCACTTTGCGAGTGGTAGATCGGTGGGATTTTCGTCTCTCTTCCACTTCAGATGCTACCATAAGAATTGAGTGATGGCAAAGACAGGAAATTGATGAACCGACCGGATTGATTTCTTGTATGGCAATGGAAGGGCGCTTGGTGGATGATGGAACAACGTAGTCTGCATTCCCCTTGCAATTCAGATGCTGGTATTAGACCGGAGTCCCGGTAAAGAGAGGATTCTGAGCAGCTTATCATGTGAGTCTCCTGTACGACAGTGGGGGGACACTTTGTGAGTGGTAGATCGGTGGGATCTTCATTCTTCTTCCGCTTGAAATGCTGGGATTAGAGATACGTGACAAGATAGACGGCACATTAGACAGACTTACCTGGCTGATTTCCTGTATGTCAGTGAGAGGCTGCTTTGTGGATAATATATCAAGGCATTCGTCACTCTGAATCTTGAGGTTAGGAACCATATTTCACAAAGTCGGATGGCGTCATGAGCTCACCTGGGGAGTCTGGGGGGCCCTCAAATGTATAAGTAATGGAGGGAATGATGGATTGCATATCGTCAGTGCCAGAGAAATTAAACATACCTGGAAATGTAAACTGATGGCGAGCTGGCGACTAATGTTGTTTCCCATTCCAGAACGGCTTGATTGATGGGCATGATCATTGACTACGTGGCCTATAAATATGGCTAGCTACCTGCCCCTGAACATCATGCGCATGCATAGTCCTAACAATAGTATTGTTGGCTGCAAGTGTGATATACAATGATTTGGTGTGACAACTACGTACCTCTGGAATACTGGAGATGTGTATCCCGCTGGCTGGCTGCCCCGCATGTGAAATGGCCTGAGCTGGGGGTGATGTCTAGGCAGCACAAAACACAACAAAAGGATAAGGATCAACTAGCTCTGCTAGAGATCAAGGGGAAGGGATACTAAGCACTTTGCTTAGGAGGTTCTCAGGTCTTTGAATGGGAAAGTATCAAGAGAATAGACTGGGGTTGCCAGGCTACTCCTTGGGGTTTATATACTATAGTGAGGTTTGTACATGTTGTAACTAGATCTACTAGATACTATTAAATACATGAGTAGGAGGCATGGGAGGGCTATGCAATCCTGTGCATCAAAATGGAAGAGAAGCATAACATGTGGATCAAGTGATAAAGAAGCATGTTAATGTGAAAGAGAAGAAGGGGACATAGCTTTTGTGATATTAAATACATGCACATCAGATGAGGATG
>JBBPMQ010000462.1:0-18280 GCA_038090375.1 Boletus rubroflammeus | reverse complement strand
CTTGTCGGTTGAAAATGCTGCCTGCGCAATGCGCATATAGAATCACATGCGAAACCATACCTTCCTTGCACACCCGGAGCGTCAATCATCACCTTCCACGACGCGCCGCGATCGTGCTTGATCGGACCCACAGATCTCCAGAAGACATAGGGTCCCGCCTCCGTACATGGGTGATACTTGGTAACCGTCATGATGCAACTGGTTTAATTCAAATGATTGCTGGTGGAAGACAAAAAGACGACATGGTACAATTCTCGCGGAAATACAGCTGATTGTACATTTGGTTTCAAGGAAAGAAGAAAAGGACTCATCGATAGTCATGAATTATTTGGCGTTAGCCCATGCCTTCACTGTGCTGATGCTGGGAACAAAATAGTACTCTCCACCGCGCGAGGTAACAAAGAACTCCTCCTGGACGGCTGTCGCCGAAGTATTCACCTTGTGCGCAACACCACTCACTTCGAACTTATCACCGTCTGTACTGGTGACCTGGAGTGTGACCAGACCCTCTTGAGTTATATTGGTCTGACCCGATGACCGATTCACCGGCTGAGGTCCACCAATGATAGGATCTTGACCTGTTCGGAAGCGTCAATAATTCCGATTCAGGGAATGAAATGTTGTACGGACCAATCTTTTTGGGTTCGAGACTGGTGAGAGGGAAATAGTCGTTGTTAGCAAACCCAGTAGTTTGACGATAGAACCCATGATCAATGGAGGACTGGTAGCAGACAAAGTGAAGTCCGCGAGCACACACGGCATCCCGTCTCTGCTTCGAAGTGAGTTTTTTCCACTCCTCGCGTTCTTCGGCAAAGATCTGCGGCGGGGATATAAGCCATCAAAGCTTCACCGAGTAGAAGTTCGGAAGCGAACCTCATCACCGTAAGGAATACCCGCACGAACGAATACGGAAGCGTCGAGGAAGGCTTTGCTTACAACCGGCAGTAAGTTCCGAGGCTCTGTCTTGCGGATATGCGCAGCAAACGGACATCCGCCACCCGTTTCGGTGTAGTCGAACTTATTGATATACTCCGGTTTTCCGTACTTAGGGTCTTCGACGTAAGGACTGAGAGCAAGCGGGACACCCTGTGATTGTGGTTGGCATTGGTGAACCAGAAATTCCTAGAGGCTATACTATCTCACCGACTTGAATCTGCCAACCAATCGTGCTCCGAACAGTAGCTTCCTCTGCTCAATAGTGAGATTAAGGCCTGTCTTAGGTTGAGCGGGAATAGATGGCCAGTTTTTCTCGATATAATCTTCGAGAAACAGGACATTCTGCTCAAGCTTGCGGAAGACCATAAAGGTACCGTTCTTGGTGAAGCGAGGACGTGACAAGCGCTGTTTGTTGTCATGGACAGGGTCTCCTGGGTACCCCATTATAATCGCACCTGGCTTGACGAGGCGCTGACCTGGCTTGGGTTCAGCCCATCCACAGCTGAGCAAATTGTTGAGAGAAGGGAGAATTACGATAAAAAACTACGCACTCGATGGCTGGCTGGGAAATTCCATCCCTCCATCCGAAGTGTTCACCATCGCCGGGGCGCACACGGCCCTCGTAGGTTATCTTAACGCTGATTGAGTTACTGAATATGCCTTTAACTTCATCCATTGCCTCTTCGCATGTTTTTTGTTCTATTTGCAGGAGACAGATCAGCAAGTAAAATCGAGAGTGATAGTGGGGACAAGTTTTACCCCTAGCGGTGAGTAGGATGACACCGTGACTGATTGCGTTACCATCAAAGACCGGGTCGTACTGAGCCTTATCGCCCAGTTCGTCCTTTTCAAGGAAAAGTGACCCTTTGTCGAAGTGAGGATCCTCCAACTTCTGAGTGACGCCCAACGCATTTAACCCGGCTCTGGCGAATGCGATACCGGTCGAAACGATGTCTTTGTGACTTCCTCCATAGCGATGGATGTCTTGGATGTTTTTAACAGTTTGCCTAGAGCTGGTAATCCGGGGAGCATATTTGGCAAGGTCCTTTCGGAACTGCACGATGTCGGTAATCTTAAAGAACAAGAAGCGTTCCCATTTCTGCGCGGGTCCGAGTCGTCAGTCGGACGGTTACCAGCTGAATCATCACCTTACCTTCGGAAACATGAAGTACACATCCCCTTGAACGTTGTCAAGGTCAGGCGAGTTTGGATCGTCGGGGACGGCGATAGGAGCGTCGTCGCCCCCACCGTACCCACCGCCCCCACCGGCGGCGGTGGGAGCGTCGCCTTTGAATGCTGCACCAGGGACAATTGCACGCCTGCCAAGATACGATAACTTGGGTTGAGGAGACATGTTATACCGAGTATGACTGAAGAGTGAAGCTGGTGACCACCCTGCTTCCAGCACCTCTCCCTCCGGATACTTAAGTTCACTCGACTCCTCTAAACGCCCGGAGTTCCACGTCCGAGTCTCCGATTTGGTAACGGCTACCTTTCCTGCTCACGCCTGCGGCCTGTGTGTCATGGCGCAACGAAGCTAATGGAGATAGTGCTACTATCTGCTCACTGAGATGATCAGATAATCAAGTGGAACTTACCACGGGTCGAAGTTGACGTACTCCAGTGACGGACTGATGCGGGGAATTGCCTGCGTCCGATCAGAAGTAACTTGCGGAATCAGGATTATTAAATGACTGCCTTGAGGCCGTCGACGCGAAATGACCGCGCGAGTTCAGTCACGGTGAATCAGGAGTCCGAGTCACTTCGACTGCTACGGTCCACCCGGCATAAGGATGACCGGGTACATAAATGTAACGCCACCAACGTGACACGTCGATCTTGCCCGTCCCGAAGAAAGCCAGCAGCCACGAACAATGATCTGAGGTCGTCGTCTGAACTGCGGGCACCACCCTCAGAATTAGCAAGCACCCATTCGCTATTGTCGAGTAGTGACCGTTTGGTATATCAACGGTCTGGGCTCCAAAGAGAACGGATCGGATTAATTTCATGTTGTTGTTCCCCAGGGTTCTGTCACCCTGGTCACGGAGGGCCGCTCAGTTTGCGCCCAAAGACCATTGGCAAGAGATAATCTGAATCACCTACTTCGCCGTATCTTGACAATGCTCCATGCTGTCATTGTATTTATTGAGCGAGTTCCATTCAATGAAGCGACCCGAATACCGTTGGAGTTGATTGTATTCATCTCCCAGGCACCCTATGTCAATGGTCTTAACTTGATCGGGGTTCAAGTTGTCCCACTCACCCCGGGCAGTCCCACGACTTGACCCGGTGATCGGGACTATGCCATCACGATAGGTACATGTTGTATTTGATGAACGAGTTTCCATTCGAGCAAGGGAACCGAACAGCTTGAAGGAGTAGGCCGGCCACGGTTCTGCCAAGTTAGCCGAGGTTTGGAGCAGTTAATTTCCATACTTGCTAGTCGTCCTCCAGTCATAGACTCACAGCTCAACAACCTGTGGAAAGCGATAACGTTAAACACCCGTCTTGCAGATAGTTCAATCTAATATTCTACTTAGAACTGATCCAGTGGAGTCATAACTTGCTGTATTTACATCAAACTTTGAGAACAAAGTACTCCAATTCCCTGCAGGGTATCGGGAGTGTGCGTTAGCGGAAGTTGTCAGAAGAATCTGTACTTACCTGGCCCCCAAGGCTACGGAAATCTTGTTTACAAAATTTAATCAATGTACTGGGGAACCCTGACTGCGCTTGCTTTGCTAGTAAATGCTTATCGATATATCGGTGGACCGTGCAATTTCCACAGGATAGCGGAGTTTTGATTTGAGCGGAAACTTTCGAAATTGGAACTGACGAATCTCTATGTGTGTCGAGCTTTGTTCGATATTCGATAAGGAGATGCAAACTATTGTAGGTACATGAATGAAGTTGTATCGAGGTGATGGGGTGGGCGAAAAACCATGAGTTTTTCCGGCCCGAGACGGTGCTCAATACTGTCGGGGGAAGCGAGCTGTGAGGGTGGGTTGGGACACCGAACAGCTAAGCTTGTGCCTTGACATGTGTCGAGCGAAACAGCATCGGACAAATGTGCAGCTTGGTGAGATTTGTACGAGGTGTGGCGGGTGGGCGTGAAAAGAAAGTCTATGCTAACGAGACGAGCTGCGATACACGAGTCGTGCTGCTAGAGAGAAAGAAAGATGTTCCACTTCGCTTCTGAGTAAATCCTACGCGCGGCTCGTGCCTCGCCTTGCTTAGGTCACCAACTGTCAATGACTGCTCAGATCTCAAATGCAGCATGCAACAGTACCGTCAGCCTCTGCGTGCGCTGCCAGCGCTGCAAGATGGCTTGCTTTAGTCGTCAGCTCAACCCGGCGACGTCAACTTGGAAGATGGCCATTAGCGTGAATGAGTAGCTCGATCAGGGTACTTCCACAGGAGATTTGCAAGTTAATTGGTGTCCGAATCTAACCAGCGAAAAACCCTTGCCCCGCTATCGGCGCATGATCAACAAGCAGACCACTGTACATACCCGATGATCATGCCTGGTGCCGTTTTTTTGGTCTACGTCGGTTCGCGCGGCCCGTGTTGGGTTGCTTTCTCAAACTCCGGTCACGGTAAATTACTAGGACCTAGTAAATCGCCTACCCTGCTTACTTGTATAAGTATACCAACTGATTCGCAATTCAGCAAATTCCATGCAACTATCACAACGCAACGGGCAGTCTTTAACACTTGGCTAAATGTCGAACATAAGTTGAAATAAATTATGTGATATCTCCTGAGGGCAACAAAATTTTCAAGTTTAGACCACACAACTCTGGACTAAATTTCAAATATAGTCGGAAAACACGACAAAACTTGAAATATTCCCTCCCGATTATAATATTGTCTAACATTTAGACTAGGCTTAAAGACTGCCCGTTGGGTTGTGTACGTAGGGCACCGAACTTTTGGGACACACCCGTCGTACCTTCAAGTTGTTCTGATACACACTTCTTTTCCTCTTCAGGATTATAATTTATCGATCATCCCCGCAAGCGCTGCTAGAACGAGCATTAGCAGCCCTCGCGTGTACTCCGATCAACTTCGAGAAACCACACCATCAGCACCCCAGTTTCAGCGACCTGCACTTCTTTTTCCTCTTCAGGATTATCTCCCCAAGTCCTCCTGAACGAGTACTCAACAACTTTCGTACGTGCTCCCGTCAAGCTTACACACCCGGGTCAGTACCTCAGTTCCAGCGATATGCACTATTGTTTCCTCTTCAGGATTGTCCTCTGCAAGCGCTTCTAGAACGAGTACTCAATACCTTTCGTACGTGCTCCCATCAAACTTTGAGAACGCACACCCATCAGCACCCCAGTTCCAGCGATCTGCACTTCTTTTTCCTCTCAGAATTATCCTCCGTAAGCGCTCCTGGAACGAGTACTTCGCGTGTATTCCCATCAAACTTTGAGAATACACTCAGATCCGTCAGTGCCCCAGTTCCAACGATATGCACTTCTCTTTCCTCTTCAGGATTATCCTCCGCAAGCGCTTCTAGAACGAGTACTCAATACCTTTCGTACGTGCTCCCATCAAACTTTGAGAATGCACACCCATCAGCACCCCAGTTCAATTGGGACACATTTCTTACATGTTCAGGGTCTAGAGTCAGACGGCTATCTCGCAAGACCTCGTTCCATGGTATGGTCTGGTGACAGAACCATGGCCCTGGGTCGCCAGCAGACTCGCGTAACTGGCCTAGCAAGGAAAGACCCAAGTTCATATTTTTGTTATCCGAACAAAATAAAAGGCCGCGCTCTTCGTGGTTTCGTCCAACTTGTGTTTCCGCATCATGACGTTCCAACCTCAGCCCACCAAAGCTGGGACCTACCGCGTCAAAGTGTTCAACAGCAATGATGATCGCTACTGGAAGTATGTTCCCGATAGAGACCGTTGGATTCAGCTCGCTACAGTCGACAAAACTGCTAAACCATCCAGTATCCAGTTCAAGGTAACATCGTCTCGTTCCACTACCACACCGGTAGCTGATTGATTGTGCCCACAGTGGAACATTTCCCCTGTCGCTGGAACTTCGGATAGTTTCACAATCCGCCCCGCATACGACGTAGACGTGACCCTTATCTCGTCTACAAACAACGCACAGAAATACTGGGGTTACGGTTTCGTTCAAGGGCACCTAGGTACTTCCACCAATTGGAAGATTACGAAAAATGGACAATATTCAAAGTATGGATTCTGTATCTTTTGATACCTCGCTCTGACTCTTCCCCTAGGATCAAGATCGAGAATACTTCTAACGTTCTTGACTGTCGCGATACCCATGCGAATGTGAGTTCGTTGTGTCTCTCTTGTTCTGGAAGTCCGTCTGAACATGTTTTCCATCTAAGTGCGTCCATTTTTACCGAGAGCAATCTGTAAGTCCTCCGACTCCTCCCTCAGTCAGTGAAGATAGTGCTCTAATATGAACTCATATTTAGTCTGAGAATCAATGTTTTGTCTTCGAACTCGTTGAAGAGAGTAGTGGCCCGACTCCGTCGCCCGCCTCCGCCGGCAAGACATTCGAGCAGTTGTGGTTTAGTTTACACCGCAGAAGGCATCTGAGGAGCAATACGATATCATCGTCGTCGGCACTGGAATGTGTGGGGGGGTTATAGCTGGCGATCTCTATGACACCAACGGTAGGCTTGGTGGACGTGCAAAGAATGTGTTGATCATCGAGAAAGGCGGCCTAACCTTTCACTCCCACTGTTTGAACACTTCACGTCCCTCCGGCTTTGGCAAGGATCCTGGCCAGCAGAATGATACCTTCTTCTCCCTTTTCAAGGAGAACTATCAGTTTCAGGACCCAGAGCAGGGCAACGAATAGAAGGCTGGACCCATGTTCAACCTTGGCGGACGAAGTGCAGCCTGGGGTCTCTTTATCCCTCGTATCCATGACGACAGCTTGATCGACGAGCTTGGGCGTGACCTCTTCCACGAGCTCGTCCGTAATGACAATTGCTGGTACAGAGCGGCCGAGGATCTCATGAACCTTTACCTGCCCAAGACAAACGCCATCCACCTGGATCTCATGGAGCGCCTCAACATCAGGACTGCGGATAGAAAATGTCAATGGCAGTGGGGACGTATCGCTTCCGAATTCGACGAATCCAATAACTTCGACTTCGCCTCCGGCGCCTATAGTCCCATCGACAAGCTCCTGGAAATCGCCATGAGCAAACGGAGAAATGCTGATGGGACGTGTGTCGAACATCCCAAATGGAAGATCCTCATCAATAACGAAGTTCGCCGCATCATCTGGGACAACGACCGAGCTGCCGGCGTCGTCGTTCGAGACTCAACCGGCAAGGAGACAGAGATCTTCCTCAGGAAAGACGGTCAAGGCAAACCCACTGCTGACACCCAGGTTATTCTCGGTGCTGGCAGTGTCGGTTCCCCTGCGATCTTGATGCGCAGTGGTTTGACCGATGAGCTCAAGGATAATGACGGGCTTCATCTCACCGACCACGATATCTTTGCCAAGGGCTTTGCTTTCCAGTACAATGATCCTACCATGCGCGAGAAAGTGGGGTCGATGAAAATACAGACTTACGCTCATCTCTCATCTGGAAAGATCTCCCTTGTCAACGTCGCTGTCGACGCTTCCTCCTTCCTTCCCCGCACTTTGGATCGTGCTGAGTCCTTCACCACCCAAGACTTCCCCAAGTTGATTGTCGCCCACATCTTGCCCGCTCCTCTCGACGACGAGAACACCATCGAACTCGATGCCAAGGGCGATCCGGTCGTCATTGCAGAACGTCGCCCTAAATTCTCAAATTCCAACAAAGACGTCAAGGAGTTGCGGGAACTTACCAAGGACATCATCAGGGTCATCAAGAATAGACTCAAGATAACACTCCGCCCCACCGATCCAGATGATAGAAACGAGTGGGACGACAACAAATTCTTCAAGCCGCTTGAGTTGGGCGGTGTTGCTCATGAGCTGGGCACCATCCCGCTCCAAAGCTTCAAGTCCCGTGCCGACCGTAGATTCCTCCTGGACCAAGACCTCCAGTTCCGGCACGCAAAGGGTGTTTACGTATGCGACCTTTCCATCTTTCCATACTCTCCCGAAGTCAACCCTACTTTAACCCTTGTCGCTCTCGCACTCCGACTCTCGAGGTCTATCCATCCTCCTAACCCGGCTTTAAGCAAGGCCGACGATACAGTCTACGTCATGAACCAAACCGGGGAGAGTGTCAAGGTTTTCGTCTCCAACCGTACAGGGGTAAAGCTGACCGAGGAGGAGATTAAGGATAACAAGGAAGGGAAGGTTTTACGCCGCGGGGAGATCGTGGCTCGCCAACGTACTAAAGAGGTGGACGAGACTGTGATGGTCTACCAGCTAGACTTTAACAGCACGACTACCTACCAGCCGCGGCCACAGCTGCAAGTGGCAACCCCTGGCTCCCTCTGCGTCTTGTAGTCACTGTGAGCATTCCGCCGTTTGTTCTTTTCTTTTCTCCGTCTACGTGCCCTCGACTGCTAGTTCTCACTGTCCTTGTGTACTACTACTATCCCCCCACCTCTGACGTTTACAAAGACTGGTCATTGTACTATATGAAAAAGACGTCAGTGAATGTGTATCTTTGTTCGACGTGCTTCTTCGTCGACAGTCCGAGTTCCGATTTCGTCAACCTCCCTCTTGTTGCTCGGCGCTGCTGGTAGCTGAAGTGGTGTGTGGCAATGTGAGGCGCTGAGCTGTACAACGAGCTGCACAGCACTGAGGGTGCCAACCAAGGCAGAACTCGAGGACAGTAGCCACTGATCAGGCAACGAGGTGCACTGGCCCTCGTCGAGTCCTGTAGAACGACCGTCTTCTCATGTCGAAGTTTTAGGTCGAGTTCGTTTGGGGAGTTCCTCGAAACATTCGGCTAAGGCGATTGCAGAGGGTTTCCACTGGACTTTAGAAAATATCACCGTCGTCTTGCGATGCGCGGCGGCGCGAGGCGGGGTCACCGGTCAAAGTTGGTGAGGGCGTCGTCGTCGATGCTGGTGATCCTGGTGATCAGATTGCAGATGCTTTGTAGTTGCGACGGGGAGATCGACGAACGTGACTACAACATCCAGTCCGACTTGAAAAACGACGCGTGTTCTGCCTTCGATCGCATGTCGACCATACAGCTTCCCGTCCTCGGTAACAAATCAGACGAAGCGGCATATCTGACTTCCTCTGCGCGATCACATCTTGGAGGGCGAAATCAACCACCCCCTCAGCCGGCTCGATTAACTCAGGATCGTCAGTCCCAGGGACCGGCGGCGCTAGCGATCGCGAGGAACCTCTACGCAGATTCAGCGTCTTTGTGACGATCATATCAGCATTCATCAATGCACGTTTGGCGTTCGCGGAGTATATTTTATCTGTGATATGCCCGCCTTGAACGAGTCGGGATCTGAGATCCGGCTCTGACGTTGCTTCAGCCCTTATTATTGAATGACTGCCGCATCTGGAGGCCTCCGACGCGAAATGACCGCGCGAGTTCAGCTGGATAGGGAAACGATGGCAGTCTGAGTTCACCTCGACTACCCTGGTGTAAGGACCCAGTGCTTCGACAGTCACCTCGCCGTGTGCACATGTAACGCGGATTTACCCCTGTCGGTAACACTATTACATAAGGGCAGAATTTTTGGCCGCGCGAACTCTGGTCAGTCGCGCGCTCCGCGCCGCTACACCTACTTATAGATCAACTAATTCTGAGTTCATTCAACCCTTGATGGAACTACGTAGGGCGTTCCGCGGAGAGGACTGAACCTCAATAAGGGACTCTACTCAAATTAAACTTTGAGAACACACACCGGTCAGTACCCCAGTTCCAGCGAGATTGGCACTTCTTTGACCTCACTTCAGGAGTATCCTCCATAGGTGCTTCTAGAACGAGTATTCACGTCAGTACCGCAATTCAACAGCAGAATCAAACTCACGACTGATAGTTGCTATCGAACGTGACTGGACAAAAGTGGCGCAATGCCATATCAACCCAGGGCCTGGAGCCAAATTTGGTAGATGGCACGCTACCTAGATGCACGAAATGGGATGTGCCTGAAAGTCATTTTGTAGGGTGCCTGGACGTTTGCTACCGACTCACAGAACCCTCCTTTCCCACTTTATAGGAGTCGCTCTTATCTCAGGAAACCTTCGTCTAGGGTGGTCGTGTTACCTGCACCATGCACTTTAAAAGGCATGATGGTAAGGCTGAGAAGCCATCCTGCACCCCTTGAATCTCGTCTTATCTCGGTTTGACGTTGCAACCTGCTCGTGCACCCTCACCATCATGCACAGCGTCATTCTGCCCGAATGTCCTCGTTACATCGCACCGCACCCGACACAGCTAGATCGTATGTTCCCATTGGTGTTACAGCCCTCCTGTTGTGACGGATCCTCCTAGTGGATTTCGCTGATCTTGCAATCATTGACCTATCCAAAGCGCACACTCCCGAGGGACGTGTCGAGCTCGCACCACAGCTTCGCGATGCCCTTCGCACCAACGGTTTCGTATACGCAATCAACCATGGCTATACCCAAGCCCAGGTATCCTTTATCTCGCTCCCTTCTTCCAATCAGTCATAAATCTCGATCAGTGTGATCGGGCTTTCGACATTGCAGATGTCCCCTTTATGGCTGTGTCCCCCGAAGAAATGAGAATCTACATCGCCGACATCGAGAATGCCGGGTACTATGCCGGGTACAAGCCACGCAACTACTGGGCAAGTACATTCTCTTCCCCAATCTGTTGCTCTAGTTCATGGTGCTTTCGAAGTAGAAAGTGGACACAGAGAACGATGTCTGGGACCAGCTTGAGGTCTATGGGAGTGCGTAATTCCTCTTGCATGCTGTCGTTCACGCCGGCTGATGCAGTTCAAGTGAATCGTAACGTCAACAAACATCCACATCCACAGGCGCTTCGCCCTTTCTTGCCCTTTCTTGACGCATTTTCTCGTCACAACCATTTTAATATCTTGCATCCCATCCTCAGGTAAATCATGATCATATCGTTGGAATGCATCGATTACTCATGGTTACTTTAGGCTCATTGCTCTGAGTCTTGAGTTGCCTGAAGAAACCTTGGTGGAGAAACACGCTTTCGACAGACAAGGTACAACATCGAGTATGTCTCGTCATCTTGCATCCAACTCCATGGTTCAATAACCGAGCATATCATAGTCAGCTTCATAAAATAGTACGTCTCCGATTCCTCCCGTTCATCCGAACAATAACATTCCGACATCATTTCGGTTGTCAGTTACAAGCGCACAGAGGAAGAAGAGGTAAAGTCGAAGAACGTCTGGCTCAAGGGCCATACAGGTACGCCGACCTCGCAACTCAGAAAACTAGATCACATCGTGTATCATCACAGACATTGGGAGCATAACGATCCTCTGGAGCCAGCCCGTCGGTGGTCTGCAAATCCTCTCCCCCGATGGCAAATGGCGTTGGGTTCGACACATGGACAATGCAGTGGTGCGTCCTCTCCACCGATTCCCCCTCCTCGTCCTGGCCCTATGGCCCATAATTCCGCGATATTGTAACAGTAGAATGACAGGTTATCAACACCGGAGATATGATGGAATTTTTCACCGGCGGATTTTACAAACCCACCATCCACCGTGTTGTCCAACCACCGCACGACCAAAGTGCCTATGACAGACTCGGCGCGTTCTACTTCAGCATGGCCGACGATGATGTAAAACTCTTGCCCCTCGCAGACAGCCCGGTATTAAAGCGCGTCGGCATTGAGCGACTGTGTCCTGACGAGGAGGCACCACTTTCGGAGGTGTGGAGGAAGGAAAGGGCGATCTCGTATGGGCGTGTGGCGCTGAAGAAGGGATCGGAGAATAATACCGAGGAGGAGGTCATTGGAGGAATCGTCGTGAAGCACTACAACTGAGGTGGACATCACCCTTCTCATTAGGGTATTGGGTGATGCGGGTGATGGGATTTTTTTCTGCCTCAGCAGCCCTATTATGTTTCTTACAAGGGTGTTCCCCTTTGTAAATAGGATTGTATAGGATCACATCTGCAGTTGATAATGTCCCGCGTGATCCCAGTCGTTGTGTCATTCGTGGGCGATTGATACCATATCGTCGGCACCAGCAAAACCCTGATGCGCATTACCATGGATATGCAAGATCATGTTTTTTTTTTCACACGAATGATGCACGACCCACTCTTAACATACGTCAAATGGATTGTTGCCAATATCGATTTTTTTTTTGCTCACTTGATTATCGTGGATACATATACTCGATGCAATCCAATCTAAGTATGCCATCGCAACTTATCCCGTGGGAACTGTGGCGGTGTTTGATTGATCGGGCGAGGGCCCCTGAGTTTTAGCTGTCACGTCTATTCAAAGGCTACTACTAGTATCCTCAAACTGCACGGCTTTCCATGGACAAGCCCTACGGTAGCTTTGCGAACACTGGCCATGTGTGGCCATAAATTTGCTTGAATTCGAGATTTGGTACATTTACACCAGACGATTCATATCACCACACCGTATGATAAACCCATTATCATACACATCGATTTGTGGGGCTCATAAGCTATCAAAACTACAGGATACAACACCTATGAAGTGTAGTAGGTCGGCGTGAACTTGAAATCTATGAGTACTAGGGACTGATCTGCTTACCTCTCAACACCAGTTAGTATGAAACGGGTTGAGAGGTGCCAGAGTCAGCCTGATGGTGCCAAGGGGCGTGAGCTTGGGAACAAATTTGAACAATTGAGTGCAAACCTCAGGAAGCTTGCTCAAGGGAGTGGAAACAAAGAGATCGATGGATCCATACTGGCGAACTCACGGAGAATGGCAGTCTGTGGTGAACAAAATTTGACGTCAGGATGGGTTCTCACGATTCCTCTTGCCCCCGCGTTTCGATGATCTCCAACAAGCCGCGAAATGTGGTCCTGTTATCATCATGAATGCAAGCAAATATACCTGCGACACTCTAATCGTTCTCCCCACATGGCCACCTGTTCGCGTTCCCTTGGTTTGCTTGATGGACGATGTAGCTCAACTACGTTCGCACTTCTCTGAGCTTATCCGGGACATGCACGCATACGGGGAAAATAGAGAGCTCTGGGTCAAGCAATCGTTGCGTGCGTTGTGGACAACCGTGGTCGAACGAATCGTCACGGTTCTCCAAAATGACGTCCAGCTACCTATGGGCTCGTGAATCTGGTGTTCACGATTCTCCCGCTCCATGCTGCAGGTCCGTATCGAAAGGACAAGAGGAATCTCATGGACATATACGTCTCTTCATATGTACCCTCCTGTCGGCTCTCATTCGTGCGCGCGAGGCTCCATCCCAAAAGGCGGTCCGTGACACGTCTGGAGTTGTGGACGTGATTTCGTTTGCAGCCGTGGGTCAGGCGCGGCCAAGTGCAGACCTGAAATTACGCGAACTACCAGAGGTGGTGGGGCGCGAAACCCAGAGGATTAGGAACAAGACTAACATGCTCCCAGACGTGACATTCGAGACCGTCACGGGCGATGCAGCCACGCATCGAAGGCGCCGTGCAGGCATTCCGAGACCATCGGTGGGTCCACCTTGCCTGCCACGACTCACAACACGCCAGAAAGTCATTCGAATCGTGGTTTGCAATGGGAGACGGACCGCTCACGCTCATGCGTATCATCCAGGAACGCTACACGCATTCCGAGTTTGCATTAAATGTCTGATCTCCCGTCACATCGTTGAGGGTGGCATGATGAAACATGGATATTGCACGCTCCCTGAAAGAAAGGCATACTGCTTGATCCGAGTGGACGAACTGTCCCGAAACATAGAAAATAAGACATATGCAACTACGGCCGAACTTCGTCCCTTCATGATGGGTCAGCAAGCAACTCGCACGGCGAAAAATTGCGACCACACAGCCACAATTCTCCCCCCAGTGAAGAGAAGCATTCCGATCAACTCCGTGCGATTCGCAGAGTAGGATGTACTAATCAATGCCATAGACGATTCTATTCCGCAGAGGATCATCATGACGATCTCGGTTGAGAGTGGGTGCTTTAAGTTCCAGCAAGAGGCGGCCCCTGAAACTCATCGGACAGGAAACAAGGGACCCAAAAAAAAAATCCCATACGACGATTCGAGCGTCCCGTTTGCATACATGGCATACCTTCGTAACCGTGATGATGCAACTGGCTCGATTCAAATGATCGTTGGTGGTAAGACAAAGGGTCGACGTGGCTCCATTCTCGCGAAAATACAACTGATTTTACATTCGGTTTCAACAAGAAAACGACTAATCGGTAAGTCATGGATTATTTGGCGTTAGCCCATTCCTTCACTGTGCTGATGCTGGGAACAAAATAATACTCTCCACCGCGCGAGGTGACAAAGAACTGCTGCTGGACGGCAGTCGCCGAAGTGTCCACCTTTTCCGCAACACCAGTCACGTTGAACTTCACACCGTTTGTATTGATGAGCTGGACTGTGACCTGACCCTCTTGAGATATATTGGCCTGACCCGCCTCCACCGGCTTTGGTCCACCAATGATAGGATCTTGACCTGTTCGAAATCGTCAATAATTAATTCCAGTTCAGGGAATGAAATGCTTTACGGACCAATCCTTTGAGGAGCGAGACCAGTGACAGGGAAAAAGTCGTTGTTAGCAAACCCAGTAGTTTGACGATAGAACCCATTGTGAATGGAGGATTGGTAGCAGACAAAGAGAAGTCCTCGAGGACACACGGCATTCTCCTTTTGCTCCTTTGTGAGTGTTTTCCACTTCTTGCGTTCTTCGTCAGAGATCTGCGGCGGGGTTATAAGCCATCAAAGCTTCACCGAGTAGAAGTTCAGAAGCGAACATCATCACCGTAAGGAATACCCGCACGAACAATTACGGAAGCGTCGAGGAAGGCTTTGCTTACAACTGGTAGTAAGTTCCGAGGCTCTGTCTTGCGGATATGCGCAGCAAACGGACATTTGCCACCCGTCTCGGTGTAGTCAAAGTTATTGATACACTCCGGTTTTCCGTACTTGGGGTCTTCGACGTAAGGACTGAGAGCAAGCGGGACACCCTGTGATTGTGGTTGGCATTGGTGAACCAGAAATTCCTAGAGGCTATACTATCTCACCGACTTGAATCTGCCAACCAATCGTGCTCCGAACAGTAGCTTCCTCTGCTCAATAGTGAGATTAAGGCCTGTCTTAGGTTGAGCGGGAATAGATGGCCAGTTTTTCTCGATATAATCTTCGAGAAACAGGACATTCTGCTCAAGCTTGCGGAAGACCATAAAGGTACCGTCCTTAGTGAAGCGAGGACGTGCCATTTGGCTTCGGTCGTCATAGACAGGATCTCCTGGATACCCCATTATAATCACACCAGGCTTGACGAGACGCTGCCCTGGCTTGGTTTTATACCATTTACAGCTGAGCAAATTATTGAGAAAAGGGAAAATCACGACAAGAAACTACGCACTCAAGAGCTGGCTGGGAAACTCCATCCCTCCATCCGAAGTGTTCACCATCGCCTACGCGCACACGGCCCTCGTCGATTGTCTCGACGGTGATTGAGTTACAGAATATACGTTTGATTTCATCCATTTCCTCCCGGCATGTTTTTTGTTCTATTTGCAGGGGACAGATCAGCAAGTAAAATCGAGAATGATGACGCGGACAAGTTTTACTTACCCCTAGCGGTGAGTAGGATGACACCGTGACTCCTTGCGTTACCATTAAAGACCGGGTCGTACTGAGCCATATCGCCCAGGTCCTTCTTCTCAAGGAAGAGTGACCCGTTATCGAAGTGAGAATCCTCCAGCTTCCGAGTGAGGCCCAACGCATTCAACCCAGCTCTGGCGAATGCAATACCGGTCGAAACGATGTCTTTGTGACTTCCTCCATAACGATTGATGTCAAGCAGGTTTTGAGCAGTTTGCCTAGAGCTGGTGATCAGGGGAGCATATTTGGCAAGATCCTTTCGGAACTGCGCGGTGTCGGTAATCTTAAAGAACAAGTAGCGTTCCCATTTCTGCGAGAGTCGTCAGTCGGAAGGTTGCCAACTGAGTAATCTCACCTTTGGAAACATGAAGCACACATCGCCTTGAACGTTATCAAGGTCAGGCGTGTTTGCATCGGCAGGGGCAGCTACTATGAACGCTTCGCCAGGGACAACTGCACGCCTTTGAAGAAACGACAACGCGGGCAGCTGAGACATGTTATACTGAATATGACTGGAGAGTGAACCTGATGACCACCTTGCCCTACGGCTTAAATTCACTTGCTCTAGAGTCTAGACGCCCGGAGTTCCACGTCTCCGATTTGGTGACGGCTAGCTTGACTGCTCACGCTTGTGTCATGCCACAACGAAGCTCATGGAGATAGTGCTATCTCCCATTAGATGGTCGGTGGTGGAAAACCAGGGTTGAAGCTGACGTGTGAACGAATGGCCTGCGTTCAATGAGATCACGATCAGCTGAGGTAACTTGCAAAATCAAAATTATTGAATGACTGTCATCTTGAGGCCTCCGACGCGAAATGACCGCGCGAGTTCAGCTGGATAAGCAGACACTGGGAGTCTAGGTCGCCTCGACTGCTAGCCTGAACATTCACCATGGCGTAAGGACCGGGCGCTTCAGTCGCCTCGTTGTGTATATGTAAGCGCAGATTTACCCCTGTCAGTAGTAACACTATTACATAAGTTGTCTGCGAACTCTGGTCAGTCGCGCGCCTGCACCTTAACTAACTTACGGATTAACTGATTCTGAGTTCACTGAAATCCGGCAGAATTCGTTCGAACATTGATGGAACTACGTAGGGCGCTCCGTGGAGAGGACTGGTCTACTCAAATCAAACTTCGAGAACACACACCCGGCGTCAGTGCCCCAGTTCCAGCGATCTGCCACATTCCTTTTTCCTCTTAGCGTTATCCTCGATAAGCGCTCCTGGAACGAGTACTCGTATGTATTTGTATTTCCATCAAACTTTGAGAAGACACACCGGTCAGTGCCCCAGTTCCAGCGATATGCACTTCTTTCTCCTCATCAGGATTATCCCGTAAGTCCTCCTGGAACGAGCACTCGCAACTTTCACATGTACTCCCATCAAACTCCGAGAACCACACTGTCAGCACCCCAGTTCCAGTTCCAGCGATCTGCACTCCTTTTTTCCTCTTAGCATTATCCTCCGTAAGCGCTCCTGGAACGAGTACTCGTAACTTTCATATATATTCCCATCAAACTTTGAGAACACAGACCGGTCAGTGCTCCAGTTCCAGCGGTATGACTTCTTTTTCCTCATTATCCTCCGTAAGCGCTCCTGGAACGAGTACTTCGTGTGTATTCCCATCAAACTTTGAGAATACACTCAGATCCGTCAGTGCCCCAGTTCCAACGATATGCACTTCTCTTTCCTCTTCAGGATTATCCTCCGCAAGTGCTTCTAGAACGAGCACTCGCAACTTTCACATCTACTCCCTTCAAACCCTGAGAACGTACACCGGTCAGCACCACAATTCAATCGGGACGCATGTCTTACATGTTCAGGGTCTAGGGTCAGACGGCTATTTCGTAAGACCTCGTTCCATGGTATCGTCTGGTGATAGAACCATGGCCATGGGTCGCCAGCAGACTCGCGTAACTGGCCTAGCAAGGAAAGACCCAAGTTCATATTTTTGTCATCCGAACAAAGTAAAAGGTCGCGCTCTTCGTGGTTTCGTCCAACTCGTGTTTCCGCATCATGACCTCAGCCCACCAAAGCTGGGACCTACCGCGTTAAAGTGTTCAACAGCAATGATGATCGCTACTGGAAGTATGTTCCCGATAGAGACCGTTGGATTCAGCTCGCTACAGTCGACAAAACTGCTAATCCAGTTCAAGGTAACGTCGTCTCGTTCCATTACCAAACCGGTGGCTGATTGATTGTGCCCACAGTGGAACATTTCCCCTGTCGCTGGAACTTCGGATAGTTTCACAATCCGCCCCGCATACGACGTAGACATGACCCTTATCTCATCTACAAACAACGCACAGAAATACTGGGGTTGCGGTTTCGTTCAAGGGCACCTAGGTACTTCCGCCAATTGGAAGATTACGAAAAATGGACAATATTCAAAGTATGGATCCCGTATCTTTTGATGCCTCGCTCTGATTCTTCCCCTAGGATCAAGATCGAGAATACTTCTAACGTTCTTGACTGTCGTGATCCCCATGCGAATGTGAGTTTCATTGTGTCTCTCTTGTTCTGGAAGTCTGTCTGAACAGGTTTTCCATCTAAGTGCGTCCATTTTTACCGAGAGCAATCTGTAAGTCCTCCGACTCCTCCCTCATTCAGTGAAGATAGCGCTCTAATATGACCTCATAT
>JBBPMQ010000461.1:0-18299 GCA_038090375.1 Boletus rubroflammeus | reverse complement strand
AGTGGTAAGTACTTAGCTTGGTATGGCATTATATGTGAATACATAGCTAAGATTTCATTTTTGTAATGGTATATAATATTATGTAACATCATGTAAGCCATATCATGCTTTGACAAGACCAGTGATCGGCGCCTCTCTCAGGGCTCTACGTGCAATGTAATATGTATATCAAAATCAGTGAAATTTGAGGAGTTGAATCAAAGAGTGCATTAAGTTGGTGGAAGTACTAGGTGACGCGGATGACTGTTGATGTACTTGGCCCGATACCCGCACGCTCTTGGGCTTGTTCATTGTCCATGTTGTTTTCCCGCACTGCTCAACAAGTTCACTGCTCTCTTCTGTCTGATACCAAGGGAGGTGTAAGCCAAAACACGAGAAACCATAATCATACACCGGCCGTTCATACATGCGATAGCCACCACTGAGTCGTACTAGCTTATTGAAACAACGAGGCAACCGGTCTGTCAGATCACGCAGTCGGAGTCTCGGGAGGACGAACGACCAATTTCTTCGCGCTAACACCACTCGTCTCCAATCTCTTCAAGCCACCTACAATTCCATTCAAACCTCTCGGCAACACTTCGACGGGATTAGGCTGTAGATGGAGACGCTCTCGTCAACCAACCCATTTTGCACATGGTCGTTGACAACATCACGAACCTTGATCTTCCTCTCCGCGAGCCACCCCGTCAGGGCAGTCGCAAACTTGACCCCGAGTTCGCGGTTCGGCGGGAGATGGAATGATCCGTAGACCATGAGGACCTTCTTGCAACTAGCTTTGTCCTCTTTGACTAATTCTTCAGTGACGACAGCGAGGGTCCCACCGGGCGCTAAGATATCAAACGCTGTCTGTTGCGTCTCTTCGAGAGAGACTGCATCAAATATGCACATCACTGGTGTACCGGTGATGTGGGCGACATGTTCTTTCAGTGCAGCCGTAGCAAGGTTTCGATCGAGGACGTGTGTTGCGCCCAATGAAAGAAGAAGGTCGTTATGTTGCAACGAAGCTGTCGTGATAATCGGGTTGAAGCCCGACAGCTTAGCGAGTTGGATCGCTGCACACCACGAGATGGATCAGTAAGAAAGTGGATTGACGGGGGAATTCGACAGTACCGTATTGACCAAGGGAGGATGTACCTCCCATGATAATAATGGGTTGGTTTGCATACTTGCCAAGACCCCCTGTTTCGAACGGTGGGGTGAGCGCTAGGCCTTGGGGTTGTTGGGCGTAGGCAGCTACGGCAAACGGATTAAAGCAGACAGGGATGGGCGCGGCTTCGTCAAACGAGACGTTATCCGGGACCTACGGAGGTGGACGTCAAGAACAACGAAGCGCCCACAATTCTGACAAGGCCGACCTTGGAGGCAAGCTCTGCAACAGCCAGACAATAATGCTGGAATGTTCCATATTTAACTCCATAGGCAGACTGGAAGGTCCTAGAACGCGCCGTACGAATGAGCACTCATGCCATCAGATCACCGCCCGCAATATGAGTACAACTCACACTCTGTCTCCTGTCACCAAATTAGTGACCCCATCGCCGACTTTTGTGACGACGCCAGCCCCATTCTCGCCGATAATGGCGGGGTACTCTTCTATCAAGAAAAATCCCTCCTTTTGGATTTTCCAGTCAATGGGATTGATTGCAGTCGCCTCGAGCTTGACGAGGACCTCGCCAGGACCTGGCTCGGGAATCTCGTTCTCGCCGAGCGTAAACTGGGCGCCGATTTCTGGGAGCCAAAGAACTTTCTGTATGGCCATCTTAGAGACGGGTGGGTGATGAGAGTAACTCTACCCCTGTCTGAGTTCTTGAGTCGTCATACGTAGTTCCTGGCAAAGCTATGCGCTGAGTAACAAGGAACTCAGCAGGGGTACGGAGCCTGGCACAAGTCACCACTGGCACTGGCAGAACCCACCAAGTTGGGACAGCATAGCATAGTCTAAATGAATTATGATACTATATGATGTCCGACTGTCTTCATCCTCTGGCCTCTGTATCACTGTCCAAGTTTGTATGATCATACCCAGTGAAAATCGGAGATGCTAGGATCATACATTACAATCAATGGTGAACGGTCATGATGATCGTCCCATCGAAAGCGTGAGGTTAATGGCAGGAGCACCGCTTGTTGCTTACCATCTTGCATCGTTTTTTGGCACAGGGCCACCATAACTCGAAGTGCATGGATGGTACACCCTCGTGGAATAAATTGCTGAACGTGTTCTCAGGCTACTCGTACAAATCCTCTCTACTCTCCAGTACGAAATTTAGTTGTGACCAACCACATTCTTCGGCCTGTATGGTTCTTCCAGGTAATTCTTCTCCTCGGGCGTGAGCGTGATGTTGATGGCACCTACAGACACGCGGATGTCAGTGTTGTGCTCAAGGACACGTTCGAAAAGCTGACCGAGGAGATCCAGTAGATTATTCAACGAGGTGGTTCCAACAATGGGTGCGGTAACAACATCCTGAGCTAGCGACCAAGCAAGCGCTGTTTGGGCCATACTAGCGCCCTTCTTCTTGGAGACTTCCTCGAGGCTAGTTGCGGTGGTAAAAATTGCTGGCTAGGTGATCATAACAATACGGCGCACCGGTTAATGATGTCCTTGTCGGACTCGTGTTGAATGTAAGAGTTGATGGTCCTACAATTGGACGACGCTGAGATGCACGTATGATGCAATTAGGATAGTACTCAACATGTCCGTCTTTCCGCGGATTGTTTGCTCGCCAAGAGGACGAGTGAGCAGGCCCCTCGCAAGTGGAGACCATGGAATGCATCCAACACCGAACATCTGTCAAACAATGAAGCAGATTCCAACGCTCGTTTCGTCAGCCCCCACCTTCAACGTCGGGAACATCTCCCGTTCCTCCTCGCGATAAATCAAACTGTGGTGGTTCTGCATGGAAATAAAAGGCGTCAAGTGGTTTGTGATAGCATAGTCTGTGTTGTATTGTCAGTGTGCAGCCCTCTCGGTTTGCAAAGAAGGAATACTTTGCATCGCCTGGACTGGGATAATCAAATCAGTACAGAACCAACACTCCAAAAAGCTGACTTACATTGGTACGCCCAGCAAGAAGACATCCCAATGTAACGGACGTATCCGGCTTGGACCACATCATGCAATGCTTGCATCTAATTGTCGTGTGAGAAATGATTCTTGACACCATACGATCATCCCTCACTGTCTCTTCAATGGGTGTCTCTTTGTCAAAACGATGACCTAAAGTCACGAATTTAAATCAGTTGATAGATGTGGGGGGGGACAAAAGCATACACTGGAGGACATCCACGTAATCGAGCTGGAGACGTTCCAGACTGTCCTTGATGGATTGGAAGATGTGCTAGGAGCAAACAAACGGTACATAAGTCAGGTCGGTCATGCCGCTGCGAGCTGACAACAAACTCCTTCACCTTGCGACTCAAACCGCGTTGGTTAACGTATCCCAGCTTGTCGGGGTGAACCGCAGACTTGAATAGTTTCTCGCTTGGAATGCGACCAATGACGTGGTAGACCTGGAGTCAATGAAGAAAGACACGCATTCAGAAACTCAACAGACACATACCTTTGTCATGACCACGATCTCGTCGCGAGGAAGATTCAGCTTCTTGATAGCCTTGCCCAGGATCACCTCCGATTCACCATTGGAGTACATCTAGACACAAACAACCAATAAAAAATATGTCGCCACGGTATCTGCACCAGATTCAATGGAGACTTACATCGGCGGTATCAAAGGTATTGATGCCTGCTTCATAACTGGCTCCCAAATAAGCAGGTAGACTGACATCTCGCTTGTAACTTACGCAGCTTTGATGTGCTTGATGGCTTCCTCCTCGCCAAGGACCCAGTCTTGCCACTCACTTGTACCTTGTGACCATGTAAGTCTGTAAGACGAGTGGAGACGGGGAGCACCGCTTGTTGCTTACCGTACTGCATGGTTCCCAAGATGATCTTGGAGACTTTCAAACCTGAATTGCCCAATCGGACTGCAGAACAGGTGAGTCTGGAGTGCCATACGAAAGCGGGGAGACAAACCATAAGGCATAGATCTTTGAGCGGCAGCCATTTCTGCGGTAGTAGTATTGCAGGGAGCAAACTTTTCAACCTGCGATTCATGTCTGAATTTATATCGCGGCGAGTCCGCGTCATGTGAGTGGATGAAAAATGGTGGTATAATTATCAAGTTAAGTATCGCGATTCCGTCACTGAGCGCTTATAGAACCTAGTGGCCATTCGATCAAAGACTCGGAGTAGTAGCTTCAAAGTCGCCAACCCACTGGCATTTCTCCCCAATCCCGAGTCGAGGCTTGGCCATCCGGCAGTGAAAACTGAAGAAAGTCAACGATCTTCTGGTGTATTTGCGTTCTCCATGCCAGTGCCCACAGTGGCACCGGGCCGCTCGACTCATCGGTCCGGAATTAACTAAATAAAGCGATCTTGAGAATATCACCCATGGAGAGTGGGCTTCGCATTTATTTTCCTCAGTTACACAAATTTCATAAGATACAACAACAGCGCGGCTACCCGAGGAACTTGAGGCAAGACCATCACAGCGTTCTTAACCTTCAACCATATCCATCACAGCCAACTCCGACGTTTCAGCATGGAGCAGGTTTGGTTCCTGAACAGCGGAGCGGCCCGAGTCCTCCAGTATGTCTGATGCCTCATCCTGGTGATCAGTTTCCTTTCCAACTACAGCCCCTTCGTGCAACACGGATGTGCCTGATTGGAACGATTCGGTGAGTGAGCTAATGGTCGTCACGGCCATATCCAGCACGGCCTCGACACGTTTCTTCAGAGCTTCGTTCGCACTAGTCACTACCTAGAGGCAGGCCGGTATTACTATAAGCGTTGAAAATCAACATGCCGAAAGGCGTACCAAAGAGACGAGATTGATGTGTGCGTCAGCATCGTCAACGCGGACAATCAATGCTGGGTCGTGGCTTGTATCCCCCCCTTGTTCATTCTCTTGCTCGTCTTGGTCGGCTTCATCAGGCATGTGCAGTTCCACCTCCCCGAAATGCGCCTCGAAAAACCAGGCAAGGCGTTGTATCCGGGTGTACGACAACCCTGAGTCAGAGTCAGCATGAGGGTGTGAATGCGAGCATGATTGAGTCGTGACTATGTCGAAACCAAATGGTCATTAGCGATAGAGACAAGTGGCATGTTTGACACGTACGTTTCACGGATGCTAGACTCTTGTCAATACCCGTAATCAAAGCTAGCGTGGAATCGGCGATCATATCGTTGCTTGCACCGGAATCCCATTCCAGCGTTAATTCGTGTTCACCCGTGTGCTTCACGTCAACCACGCCCATGACCTAGAACTTGTTTCAGTGGTGGCATTACCCGGACTGAAAAGACCCACCCTTATCGTAGGGACCCCTTTTTTGTCCAGGCCTTCTTCTACACTGCCATACATTCCCTCTAAGTGCCACCGTACCAAATCCCGGCCGACGCCAAGAATAACTCTCTGCCTCTGCGTCACGGTCGTCGTCGAAAGTCCAGCAAAGTCTCGGAGGTCGCGGGGGTCAAGAAGTGTATAGGAATAATCTTTTGATACAAGTAGGCCGGAGACAATATCTCCCTCCTGCGGCGCTTTCGACGCCAACGTCCCGATAGCCTATTTCAAATGCACCGTCGAGCGTGGTGGGCAATGGATGGTCATTACTTACTTTTGCAACACGCTCACCGCGAAACGAGAGCTCGAGTGTTTCTAGGTTTCGTGGAGTATGAATCTTAACGTCTTCGTCACGATCCTTGTACCGAGCCGTCATGGCAGCACGCAAACGTCCCATTGCAGTCTGTTCACCATGAACGAGGACCTAAAGGTTCCCAAATGTTCACTAAACCGGTGCCATGGATGTCTGGAATCACCACTCACTACATGTTGTGCCTTAACTTGTTCGATAAATTCCGAATTTTGCGAATAATCAACATGAGCGCTGAAGGAGATATAATCCACGGAAATTTTCCGCGGTATTGAGTGTCCTTTGAGAGAGATAATCTCTTCAGGTTCCGTCATAATATCCTAGACAGTTTGGAAGAAATGATAAGCTGAGGTTCTTCAGACATGAAAGTGGAAAACAACATGTGACATTTCGACAATATGATACACAATGAGAAAGCAGGACGATGAAAGTTATTTCCATTCCAACTACCACTCACCCGAGCGAGTGTTCCCTCAACGGAGTATCCGGTAATAATAAGACCGTTCCTCGGATCCGGAGCCAACAGTTCCAGTAGTTCGCGGCTAGGTCCCGTTTGCAGGAAGCCCGGGCTAGCAAGCACGACGCATGGAGGGCCGTCGGCGATTTTCCGTTCCCACCCCCGTGGCTGAGGAAGATTTGAGATATGCCTGCGAAAGACATAAGTATGATTCAGTAGAATCATAACGACTAGGATACTCACTTGAAAACAAACGGATTATCTCGCTTCGCAAATCTTGACCGAATATTTGCATTCATCGTATGTATATAGGTCTGGTAAACCGCCATACATTTCCTTGCAAGGCTTGACGCGTAGTATATCGGAACATTATGAAGGTCGGGGTGTTTTTTCCAGTATTCGTCCAGAATGAGAAGCAGCTCCTGTGCTCTGCCCAGAGCGAACGCAGGTAGCAGAACATGCCCTCCACGCCTGATGATAGAGTGTACCAGGTTTGTGAACCGTAGCTCCTTTTCTTCTCTTCCTTCTAAACTTTGTACTCCATACGTACTCTCGACAATGAGTACATCTGGTCGAATTGGGGGAATCTCCGCTTTCACCAGGTGACGATCCTCTTCGCGAGAGTAGTCGCCAGTGTAAAGAATCCTAAGGCCTGCAATGTCAATCAAGTACATACAAGCTCCCAACACGTGTCCTGCGTGATACGGTGTGAAGGAAACACCCGGACACGGTATGATTAATTGATGTGCTGAGACTGGGATGATGGAAGAGAGCGACATGGACAGCTCCAACGGTGTGAACAAGGCATCAGACGACGAGGAACTGGATTGTCTACATTTGAATGCAGGATCTATGACAAGCATAGATGGACGACAAACCTCATACGAACAAAATCTTGCATCATGAATTTATGTACAGCCTTTGTTGGATGTGTCATGTACACTTTGCCTTTACCGTCCTTGAAATTGGTCTGCGAAGAAGTCAATCGAAGTAAGACATGAATGATATATATCAAACCCGACCTTCTCCATAATGTAGGTCAGTGCAGCGGCATGGTCAAGATGGAAGCTATGTAGCACAAATTAGTGTTCGGCCTGGACGATGATTCACAACGTACTGCGTAATCAAAATGGCATCCACGGTGCTCCAGTCAAGCTCATCGACGAATGGTAGAGATGCCATTCCATTGTATGCAGGGTGAACCCCGGCATCGCAAACTATAGTTTTGCCTCTGTATTGGAGTACACAACAGGAACGTCCGACCTCTTGACCAGCACCAAGCAAAGTCACACTCAGAGTCGGAGTGTCTGCCATTGTTCTGAATCTCGTTGGGTCGCGACTACTTCAATTTAGAGGGTACCGTGTCTTTTGGGTTTTTGGGCCGCGTCGGATAGTTGCCAGCAAGACAAACAAAGTCAAAAGCAACTATCCAGTCGAACGTTGCATACGACGAACGCGTTGCAAATGATCCACCAACTCCTGGGGGAGCACCGCATCATGCGCAGGGGGTCGATTGGTCGACCTATCTTTCAATTTCCGACTCCGACTCGGCGAAACGGCAGGTCCGAGCAAGTTTGGTCTTATGATTAGGGTCTGTACACACAAAGTGTAGTAAAGTGTACTATACCATTTTTGGACGAAATCCTGACTCCGACCGACAACCCCTCGGGCCACGGCTGACGTAAGCGCACCATCACTTGATATCATTTATCCATGGCAAAGACTATGGGACGCAAAACCAACCGCAAGTCCAATCCTACCAAAACCCGGTCCAGTACCAGCAAGAAAAACATTCCTGTGAAACCTGTGAAACAGGCTGCGAAGAAAAAGCACCAGAGACTGTCCAGAGATCAGTCAGAATACGTCCGGGATGCTCTGAACCGTGATGTGGATCTCTTGTACAACGTGCGTGATCCGAGGTTATTCGGAACGACCTACGACGCGATTAACCATATTTTAGGCCTTGGAGAACCCATCTACAGTGCCATCGTCCATTCCCAAAACAGAATCCGTGGTCTCGTTAGCGGAGAGTATGCGTGGTCTAGGGAGATAGCAACGTGAGCTGCCAATGATCAGCTCTGTAGCCTCGTGACTTTTCGCGTTTCACAGCGAGGTTGAACGTTGAACATTAGTCGATGATCTGGCTCAGACTCTACCGTCTTCGCTTCTAAAGCCAGGGCGATCTTTTTACGGAAGACTGTCTTCCTTTGTTGAGAGTTTAGGAAAATTGACCGTAGCACGACTCCCTATCAAATTCAACAGAAACCACGATCGATCATCTCAAATCAAGTTGCTTTATTAAAAGCCTGTTTTCGAAGATTCGGCTCAGTGACTCGGACTCAGACTCGGACTCACGCAGGCCGGTGTTGTTTCTTGCACTTGTGTCTCACGACACCGTGTTGATTATGATGAATCTCACTAACTCATTTTCATTTTCGGTAACCCATTGAATCGTGTCGCTCACCCTTTTTCTCCCGCTCTCCTGCGCAGGTGCGTCTCCTGAGCGATCCCTCTCGTACGAATGCACGTCATCCCAGTCCTTTGTGCAAGGAAACCCTCTCCTGATTCCTCTCCTCTCTCACTTCCGAGTCCCCATGACCTTATATGTGCACTCGGGCAGTCCGACGTGTCGTCGCAGCCATGCTATAAATTCGTCATCCATGCCAAGGTACGGCAAGTTTGACCTATCGTTTCTCCATCCTAGCAAATGCCTCGATGTGAGGTTGTCCCCCATCGGTCCGCCGTTCCCGCCGGCCGTTTTAGATGCCTCAGATGTGTAAGTCACGAAGACCTTTTGTGTCAGAGACATTGATGTGATGAGGTTGCGTGACTATGGATAGCATTACTCAGCCCCAGTAACCAACAAGGTTGAATTAACAAGAAGCAAGTAACTCTGCTATTCAAATATTCGCCCAGGTCAACCTTTATAGCTGATTCATACATTCAACTCTGTGCCTAGAACAACAAAAGTCTTAAACTTAATGGAATCAAGAAAACACATTTTCCCTCTCATGCCATCAAACGTGATCAACTTCATATCCTCCATGTCATTCTGAGTCCATTCACCGGGCGAAAATTTGCCATAAGTGGGGACCCATGGATCTTGAGTAGTATCGATCGTGAACTTCGTGATTTGATCCTTGTTCATCTTTAAATCGACTAGTCGATCTATCCACCTAAAGTAACCTCTCACTTGGCCGTCGTCAGATACATCGACGTGTTGGTGATATTGTGGATAGCGGGATAGCGGCCCTCCGGCCCTCGGGAAGCCGATATGCTGCACTTTGATGGTCATCGACAGCAGAGGGCTCGGGGAGCGTCAAATCGAGGCGTGTGACACAAGGAACATGACGGAGATCGCGGTAATCTAGAAGCCTCACAGTTGTAGCCCCAGTGACAGGGTCAACAGAAGGCTTCAAGACCTCAACATTCATGACTTGGAAGGAATCTAGGACGCCTTCATGGGTGAGGCGAAAGATAGAGTTGCCATTCTCGAATGGAGACCCATCGGGAGGAACTGTGGAAACTTGAATGACAGTGATATAGTGCGAGTGATCCTGAAAAAAGAGATAAAATGTGTATCTGTGGATGCCATCCGATATTCGGTTGGCAGGTCACCGAGTGCTTCCCTCAGTTCCCCTGTGCGTTTTGTCCTAGTATTCCCCATGAACCAAATGCATCACTCGTATGTATAAACCACCACATACCAGTGCAATATGGAACTCGGGAAGCTTATAGAACACACGCTTTCGCGTATCAAACACCATCCACACACGGGTGGCCAGGATAAAGAGGAACGATGACTTTCCACCATGGAAGTTCACACTGCAAAATTCAAATGTCTCGGGAGGACGTGGATTCAGGGAGGTGCATGGCAGCGGAGTCATACAGCTCGCCAGACTGATCATTCAACCGGAACTCTAACAGGTTCCTGTGGGGGGTGAAAACACATCCAACTGGAAGCCCTCCGCAGAAAGACCGGCTGAGGGGACAAATGCAGACATACCACTGCCGATCGGAAAACTGCAGCAACACACGCACGACGCACCGGCCCTCCACAGATGCTCATCCAATACGCATTCCGGTCCGACACCACCGGCTTTTCCACCTCCCAAAAAAACTTGCCGTGCATGTGTCTCTGCACCAGCGTTGACATCGTGTAGCACGAATCGTCTTTCCGATTCGCAAGAAACGAGCAGATGAGTTTAGTACGCAACCTACATGACAGTGATTCCCCTTTCGAGATGGACCTTGATACTCGATAGGCCTCGCATTGGCCGTGTCGTCCACGACTGCACGAGATTCGAGCCGATTTTACGAGCGTCCGCTGGAGAGACTCAGTCGATTAAGAAAAAAATGGTACAGGGGGACGGGGAAAGGGTGCATTTGCATACAAGGCTTTCCAAAGCACACCATCGTTGGTGATAGTGCGGAACCACTTTGAAACCTGCCGGAGAGGGGTGTAAGTAAACTATGTGACCAGAACTCCGAGTCGTAATTTCAGCCAGTGAAAAACAGACGTACCGTTTGCCACCGGACGATATCTCGAGGGTCCGTGTGATAGAGAATTGGCAGATGTTCTGCTGGAAAGATGCACTGGGCTGTCATGTTCGTCGACGTTCGAACTAACCGATAATCAAAATTTTAAGAGTCTCCAGCAAGTAGCTAGGCGATTAATGTGTGGCAAAGAAGAGGGCAGAGAGGACGGATTGTTTAAAAAAGAAACCTTGTTTATTGTCCCGCTCGCCCTTCGTTGGACATCATGTATTGTATCTAGTCGAGTGTGTCCTACAGTGTGACCCATCAAATTGTTGAAACAGTTTACTTTGTTTTTATTGTACGTGTACATGTAAGTACTGGTAATCGACATCTCGTTCGTCCTTCAAGAAAAGTATCAACGCCCTCCACAATCGCATCCTCGCAGAGTAACACAGTGAATAGCAAATGTAAAATCAAGAAAAAGAGAAATCAAGAAATCAAATCAGTTATGACTCGTACATACAACAGATCCAAACGTTGTAGAGGGAAAAAGTGGGAAAAAAAAGCGAAAAGGAAATCGTTTTTAATCGACCGTCTTACATGTCCTCATAATGCGGCTTGGGTGAACTGATGGACAGTTTGCCTTGCAGTTTCCGTTGTCGCAGGTTTTTCACTTCCGTGTTGATGAGATCGCGGAGCCGTTCGAGGTCCAGGCTGCGCTCTGCGCGCGAGCCCATCAGCACGTTGCGCCAAATGCCAGCGGCAGCGACCGAGTTGTCGATGTTGAGTTGCATCGGCCGGTGGAGGCGCACCATCTTTTGCATGAGATGGTCGGGGTTTGCGTAGATTGCGCCTGGCCACGCAACACGGATTGCGAACCACCAGCCGAGGGGCTAGACTAGAGTTAGCAGGTTCATAGAGGTATCTGATGATGTACTCACCCGACCATCGGGGAGCGTTCGCTCGGGGTAGGAATCGTATGTTGTCAGTGTACCATCTGGCAAGGAGAATCTGCGGGACCAAGGTTAGTTCAAAAGCTCCGCAAAGTCAAGGGATGGTTTGCTCACCTATGCACGACCCAGTGATTCGCGTCCGAGCGATGCTTCGCCAGCACGACAATCAACCGCGGAGCACCATCAAATCCGAACGGCGCCCACAGTTCCCTCAGCATTCCACAGGCATCTCCGTGTCGTCCGTTGAACACAGCAGTGCTGATAGCATCTGCCACGTTGGGGGGTACGAACAGTCTATCCACTTTTCCTCCAGGAACATCCGTCATCCGACTCCTTACGTAGCGTTTGTACGTTTGTGTCGACCAAATGCTTAAAGCGACCTCGTCGACTTGTTGTCCTCGAGTGGTGCTCTTGAGGGCTCCATCGATTTCGCTCAGTGGCCAGATGATAGCCCAATTGAGCAATCGTTGGTGAATGCGTTGCCACGGCGGCGGCATCGCTCCGTTAGATTCGTGTCCAGAATTCCATAGCTGCGAACTTTGTGAGGGAACAAGATCCCGTCTGCTCCCTTCTTGCGGGGTAGGAATAGGTGGCAAGGGAGGGGATGGAACTCGGCGTTCGGTATAATTACCGCTATCCGGAATCTCTGGGAGACCAGACTCGGTAAACGCACCGTGGCCCTCCTCGTACTCCTCTTGATCATCTCGAGCAACCTCCCATGTTTTGTGAGTGACCGCGGACTGGCTTCCTCCAGGCTTCACTCGCAATTTATACAACTCTTCTTCTAGGAATTGTTGTCCAGGAGAATCGTCACGATCCGCGCTCAGATATTCGCGAGTCTCCATCAAGGTCTGTGCTCCGAATCGCTGGGTACTGTTCCCGGCAGTGGTGTACTCCTCGTCTGCGCGGAGCGACCAACATGAGAATGCACCCCACAAACCCGCTGGTCACGACTCACCAACTATTTCAGTCTCGTTAGCTTGGTACATCGACTCTGCCAAGGTGCCCGTCACTTGTGTGTTGATATTGACGGTCTGCGTGCGGGGTGTCTGCCCGTATTGGTCATCGCCTTCAGTGTACTCGGTGTCCCCGCCGCGGTACTGCTGACGTGAATCGGAAGATTCGGCATATGAGTGCTGGCTGCGAGGTGGGATAGATGCATTGAAAGACTGAGGGCTCAAGACGTCAAGGCGCTCATGCACCCTGATCATTCCATTCATCAATTCTTTGGCCCACTCAGGGGGCTCCCGCTGAACAAAGGGTTCAATATATTGACTACAAAGCATGATTAAGAGTGTACTTACCGGAACTGTAGGTTCCCAGTCCCCGTCGAGGTGGACGCTTGGGTCGTGATCATGGAACGACTTACGATACTGTTTGATTGACTGAGAAAACAAATGATAAATGTCGTAAACTTTTAAAAGAAATAGAGCATTGATACCTCGGCATCGTACTTCATTCCCAGCTTCTTCACACGCTGTCGAACAGCTTTACGGAGTGCCTTCTTGACAACCTCGTGCGTGCTTGAATCGTCCATCTGGTGGAGAAGGATGCAAAGATCCATGTCATGGAAGTGAGAGTCGACAACCTCAGGTTCCAAAGTACTCGGCGCAAATGAAGTGCGATCGCCAGCACCACGTCCCGCTAGCGCTTGAGCAACTATCTCCTCTTCAGCCGGGTTCAGCGAGAAAGAGGGCGAGGGAGGACGCGAAGGCGTTGGGGTAGCTGCACCGCCCTCGTCACCGGGAGCTTGAGAACGTTGAGAACGAGATTGACAAGACTGATGAGTGCGCTGCGTCAACTGCGTGTGATGGGATTGGTGGGTGATGTGTGTATGCTGCGAAACATGCGAGATCTTGCTTCCTCCGTCGCTCACTTGTGAATGAACCTGCGAAGCCACTTGAGAGCCGACCTGAGAAATTGCTTTATGGGTCCGTGCAGCCGCAGCAACTGCGACGTGGAGAAGGTCCTCGTTTGTGGGGGCATGACGGTAGGGTGAGAAAGGCCTGCTGTGATGCGAAGGTGACATGGGGCTTCCGGAGATAATCGTAGGGCTGGTACGTTTCGACGCGACAGCCTCATCGTTCACTTGGGACGTGGTGACAACCGAACGGAGCCTTTCTCTCTCGTCGAGAGCTTTGCGCATCGCCTTTAGGGGGGCTTGGCTTGGCGAATCAGAGGGGGATATGCTAGGTGCACGGTGATGTGAACGGGGGGACGTCGGGAGATGGTTAGTCCGTCCAGACGGACTCAGCAGGGTACTGGGTGGCAAATGGGGGTAATCAGTAGCGGCGCGGGACTGAGATTGTGATTTGGAACCAGCGCGGGACCGTCGGGAGGGTGACATAGGTGTCTCTTCGGGGGCAGTGCTGCGCGCAGTCGGGGCCTTACTTGAGGCCTTCATTTGCTTGTGAGAGGAAAGGTAGTCAGATATCACAAAGCCGGGAAAATATGAGAAGACGTACTGCACGTCCGGTGACTGTTTCGTGAGACACGCTCTCGGCAACGGAAACGATAGATTTCTGAGACCTGTACTGGGCAGCACTCAGTTGGGAACGCGAATGCGACTTGGAACCACTCGAAGTTGAAGGCGGCTCCACGTTGATATGCAATGGCGCAGTTAGCGGAGAAGCCACGGAAGTGGGCAGAGGGACTCTGGCACCGGTAAACGCGGTACCATTGACTTGGGACTAGGAAATCGATATGTCATTAGCACGGTGTTCGTATGACGTGAGATAAGAAAGGAAGCCGAACGCATCGGAACGTACCTCCCATGAATTACCCCAGGGAGGTCCACCGTTGTGAGGGGCATGATCTGGAAGAGGGCCAAAGTTGCCAAAGGAAGAGCCAAGAGACTCGTAGTGAGGACCTGGGGGATCATTCGGACCAGGTTCATGCTATGGAGACGTCGTTGAACACTGCGCGAACGCCGAGAGAAGGGAAGTAGGAAGAAGGGGCACTCACGACGGCCGACCGACCAGCGACGGAGAGATCCGTTTTGCGACCGTCCTGCACGTTTGAATTTATGTCATCGAAATCCTGATCGTTCTCGAGAGCGCTGAGCTTCGAAGACTTTGGGGAACCGATTGTTTGTGATTCTCGGAGACCCTCGAGGTAGAGTAGGACTTGAGGGGAGGCGTCAGGGAGTGAACATGCGTGGGAGGTGAAAAGTATACCTTTCTCATTGGGAGCTACGAAGAGAAGAAAGGTGAGTACTCGGATGGGGTGGTGAATGGAAGCAGGACGAACCAGGAGTACTTGAACGAAGGAGAATTGGTCTGAGAGACTCTGAAGCAACGTCGGCGAAAGACATGATAAGCAGGCAGGTCGAGATATTCCCGACCAAGCAAGTTCATGTTCAATATTCGATCTGGCCTTCACCTGCGATACAAACACATCCAAACACTCTCCCCATTGTACTCTCGTAAATTCATCCATGTCCTGTGCATCGAGGAGTCAGGCCAGACTCCCTTGGTGCTTTGGCAGCAAGCCTCCCGATGACCGACCCCGCTGCAAACGACCCATGGTGGTTTTCCTCCCGTGAACCAGGACCTGGCAAAGACATTACCCTTTGTGCCACATGCTCTGCGTCGATGAGTTCGATGAATTCCGAGTTCTGCGAGTAGTCGACGTGGGGGCTGAAGGATAGACTATCGACTGAGATCTTGCGTTGGATTCGTCCGCCTTTCGATGACAAGATTTCGTCGGGCTCGTTGAAGATGCTCTGCGAATCAACGGGGTGAAATAGATACATTGCGTTGCGAGTAAAATACACATTCTAACAGATACTACGACCGTTGTGCGACTATGAAGACCACTTGCCTTGGCCATGGTAGTACGACGACACATGGAGCGCCACGCACAATTCTCTGCATCCAGCCCCACTCCGGGGGAACGCTCGAGACGCCCACTTGAACACAAAAGGATTGTCCCTCTTTGCAAATCGCGACCGAATGTCGGCGTTCATCGCATGTATACGGGTCTGATACACAGCCAAGCACTTTCGTGCAAGAGCATGCAAATCAGGATGATCCTCCCAGTATGCCTCCAAGATGAGAAGCAACTCCTGCACTGTACCGAGCGCGCGAATACATGTCTGCCGCGTCGGAGAATGTCATGTACAAACTTCGTAAATCGCAACTCCTTTTCTGCCCTCGTCTCAAGGGTGTGCTTGCCGTGGGTACTTTCGACGATGAGCACGTCGGGTCGGATGGGAGGAATTTCCGCCTTCACCAAGTGACGGTCTTCTTCGCAAGAGCATATAGGATTTTGATTTTAAGGCCTAGGACGTCGATCATGTACATGCAAGCCCCGAGGACATGTCCTGCATGGTAGGGAGTGAATGAGACACTGGGACACGGCGAAACCTGCTGATGCACGGAGAATGGAATGACAGAAGGTAACGACCGGGACACCTCGGTGGTCGTAAAGAGGCTCCCAAGAGATGACAGACTTGAAACTCTGGGTTAGGAAACAAGGCAAGGGAGAATCAAACTGGCACTAAGAAGGTCCTGCGTCACGAGTTTGTACACTGCTTTCGTGGGCTGTGTCGTATAGACTTTGCCGTTTCCTTGTCGGAAATCGGTCTGCGGGTGTCATGCAACACATGGCTTTTCACTTTTTCCGTGATATAGGTCAATGCGCCACATGGCCAATATGAAAGCTAGAGACGGTGAGAAATGACCCCTCGACGTGCTGCGTGATCAGTATAGCGTCGACAGTGCTTCAGTCCAAGTGTTCCACGAAGGGCAGAGCCGCCATTCTCCATGGTGACCGGGGTGGATGCCTGCGGTACTGTAGCACAACACATGATCTGCCGACTTCCTGACCAGCACCGAGGGGTGTCAGTCGCAGAGTAGGTCGATCTGACATGGCTGCGGAAGACGTTGACGGGTACTCGAAAGTAAGATGCAATACAAGAACAAGAGTAGTCGGTAATTGCCGAGTCGTCCTTGCGCGACGCGTACGCCCGAGTACGCGTCACTGACTCTATCTCTCATCGACACCATGGTATGCCCCACTTCACACACATCCACCTCGGGTCATAGCTAACGGAGCTCGTTGATCTCGCCAGGCCAGAAGATATGACAGTGCGTAACATCCCTCTCCGGAATCTACAACAACCAACTCGATCATCTACAGGTCGAACAACCATATTCTCTCCAGAGGGTACGTCCTTGATCATCCTCACAACCAACGACGTGCTCAGATCTTCATCTCACAGGTCGCCTATATCAGAGTACGTCTCTCTACCCAATCATGCTAGAGCACAACGATCAACCTTCACAGTCGAGTATGCGATGGAAGCCATCTCCCACGCAGGCACCGTCCTCGGTGTTCTTGCCAAAGACGGCGTCGTCCTTGCTGCCGAAAAACGTGTCACTGGCAAGCTCCTCGATCTCTCCAGCGCAAAAGAAGGCGGCGGATACGGCGGTAGCGGCGAAAAGATGTTCCTACTCAATTCGTGCGTCCCATCCAACTTGCTTTTCCATCGACAAACCGTCCCGCGCTGACACCCGCCCCGTCGCGGATCGCCGGACACAGAAACGTAATCGGTGGTGTCGCTGGGATCACGTCCGATGCCAACTCGCTCGTCAACTTTGCGCGGACGGTGGCGCAGAAACATTTGCTGCAGTACAACGAAGATATACCTGTCGAATTGCTCGCACAGCGTCTTTGCGATATGAAACAAGGCTATACTCAATACGGTGGTATGTCCACGCTCGCGCGCACCCGATTCGTTCCCTCCACAGCTCTCACTTTCTAGGTCTTCGACCCTTTGGCGTCTCCCTCCTCTATGCTGGATATGACCCACACTATCGCTTCCAACTCTACCATTCGGATCCTTCAGGGAACTATTCAGGGTGGAAAGCAACCTCCATCGGCGCGAACAACGGAACGGCCCAAAGCCTTCTCAAACAAGAGTACAAAGACGACCTTGGTGTCGACGAGGCCATCGGGCTCGTTCTGAGGGTGATGAGCAGGACCATGGATAGTACCACCTTGGGGAGCGAGAAACGTCAGTCTCGTTCCGTTTCGTCTGTGTTGATCATTGTACTGATTCGTTCGACGGTCGGGTTATGTAGTGGAGTTTGCCGTGCTGACGTACGACGAGACAGCCAAGCAACCAAAGGCAAAGATATACAAGCCATCCGAGATTGATGCCCTCCTCAAGGCGCATGATCTGGCGAAAAAGGTCCAGGATACAGAGATGAAGTCATAGATGGACTCTTGTACTACTTTTTTTCCTACTCTCAGTGATGTTGTCGCGACACCGATGCATGTTTCCATATAAAAAAACCAAATTCAGAAAACACAATACAAGGTAGGAATGTGTATACATGGGACACGAGGATCCTTCGATCGTTGTAACGTACGCTAATGACATCCCTTGCCGTCGAATTCCACGAATCCACTATAGAGATAATGTCCGATAGCAGCGCCGGCGACAACCGCAAAGATGAGGTATGCCTGGGACGGATTTCAGAAACCGACGAAGAAACAATCAAACGACGCACGTTGTAGGTCATAAAGACCAACATGAGGAAACACGACAAGGACACAGAAGCGCCGTACAAGACGGCACGCAACGTCCGATAGTGCACTGGTATCGCCGCTCTGCTAACACGGACGAGGGGGGGGGGGGGGGGGGGGCAATGAGCAGGGAGCAAACGGTTTGGATAGGTATTAAAAAA
>JBBPMQ010000460.1:0-18335 GCA_038090375.1 Boletus rubroflammeus | reverse complement strand
AAAGATCAAAGCATAGAAAAATGAAAGAAAGGTATCAAAAATGAAAATTGACCATGGATTAGCCTGTAATCCTTGTGCTAGGAACGTCCTTGAGTTCCCCTGTAACAATAAGTAGCTTGAATGCAACGCCCCAAGAACTCTAGTCAAGTTCTTGTTGGATTTCCCCCATATCTTCTTAACTCTAAAGCATTTTCTGTGTGAAGCAACCCAAGTCTTTATTAAATTTGAGGTTGTCAACAGGGGGTGCATGTGAGAACATGTTTCCAGCACTAGAAAAATATGAAACACTGCCTTGATAAGGTGCGAATGGAAAGGAGGAGGAGGCGAAGGTAGTGTCAGATGATGCATAGGCAGCAGAAGGTGGCAAGAAGTTGGTGAAAGTCGGAAATCCTTGGGATGGGCAGGAGCTACCAGAGGAGGGGGGAATCACTCTACTTGACATGTTGGCATTCTCTGCCTTGTCTCTGGGTCAATACTTGCCTCCCTTCCTACTTGTCTTGGAAACCAGCAATTGCACCTCATAGAAGTGCGAAAAGCCTTGGTTGGCAAACCAGCTAGCTTCCGGGTGTTGCTAAAAGGTGTTACCATTGAAAATATAACACGATGGTATGCTATGGCGAAGCCTACCTTGGTATACATGCTCCACACTGATTGGAGCTCTGGTGTCATGGGTACACCATCTGAGTCACTATAGTGGAGCCCAGGTGTATTCTTCAGATTGAGGACGACATAGTAGTCACTTTTGAGCCGTTGAACATCAGTAGGGATCATGGAATGATTTGTGACATGACATAGCTTTGACCACCTGCTGGAACATGTTTTTCCTGTCTTGAGAGCACCTTTTGCTAACGGAAACTTCAAGTTGATGTGGGTAGCAGCTTGTGAAAACATGACTGCCTTGAAATTGCTGTCACCAGATCAGGTTTGTGAGCATGCAGGAAGTGGAGGAGTTCTGTTGTCTCCTCAACCATCCAGTGGGCTCATTCTGTCCCCTTGTCACCTAGAGATACCAGGGAAGCATTGAGAGTCGAACATAGTGAGGGAATGGAGTGAAAAGAGTCATCTGAAGATGATATCAGACGGCAAGAATGCCTGAAGTTGAGAAGGTGGCAGACACATGGTTTGTAGTGGGTGAAGCCCCGGGTCAGTGCATGGGAAAATGCATGTGACTCAGAGGTTCAGAGGTTCAGAGTACATGGGCAGTGCATGTGATCAGCCCACATGACCAGCTCACATGATGTGACATGAGCAGGACATTATCAATGGGTAGCTAATTTTAACTGAAGTCAACTGTGGTCAACGAAGGTTAGCCGGGCAACCTTGAAGCAAGAAAAATGGTGTTGACAACCTCAAATCTAATAAAGACTTGAATTGCTTCACACTAGGCTTGCTTAGAGTTAAGAAGATGTGGGGAATAAGAGATATGAGATAAGAGTCTAGATGTTTCTAGACCTTCGGTAATTAAATACATGAGGCGAGTCACATGACAGGTCTAGACCAGATCATGTGATGAGTCCGAAGAAAAGATAAGGTCATGTGATGTGAAAGGTGCACATGTTGTCACGTGACCGTGGAAAATATTACGTGACTAGAAAATAAAGGATTAGAAAATGAGCGTTCGTAACAAATGGGGCCTAAGTCTGGTGGACTTTTCAACTGTACCCTAGTACAGGTTACACCATTGCACATTGTTCACCACAGCGGTCATCCAAGATTCTCATCTCTGCTTAGCACTGTGTTGCGTACAGTGTAGAATTTTTTTTGTAACCAGCTCTGTCCACTAATGAAGTAAAGATGCCCCAGAAACAGCCTTAATTGTGATCCGACACATCCTACTGTGGAACACTTCATCGGAGTTCCCATCTTCAATTGTGTGTTCATGCAGTGAATACTCTCAGACAATGTTTGAACTGGAAAAGCCCATCAGATATGTACAGTAGACTTTCTCATAATGCATACAGTGGTGATAATGTATAAATGTCATATTGTATTGACTTTCGGGGGCTCCCAACTTGGTAATAAGTTGGTATGCAGGCAAAATGAACATTAATTGTATAATGATAATGTATAATGTATAGGCTTTAGGGCGAGTTATACAGTATGAGATTGGGTCGGGAGAGCAGTGGAGTGATGTCGTGATGTCGGAGTTGAGTCCAGCCTTCTCGACCCCTTTGAAGAAAAGGAAATTGGTGAATCGACACTTTATGAAGATGATGCTGTGATTGTTGCCGAGGTATATGTACATCGCCGCCAAGCTATTCGAAACGGGGAGATTATTGAGGTGGAATCGGATGACGAGGGAGGTGATGAGGAGCCAGTGATGAGCATTTCGGAGCTGATTGTGCTCTGCGAGAAATTGGAGGCAGGTTGCATCTCTCGAGTTGATGCATCCACAAGCTTCGTTCGTTCCAAGGGGAATTGCGGCGAGAAGAGACATTAAAGGCGAAACAGGTTGCATTGGATAGCTTCTGGAACGCGAAGCCTACATAGGTCGCCATGTTGGCGAGTCGCGACCCCCCCCAATTTTAATGACCCCCTCCGTGGGAATGTTTTAGTACTGTATATATCTCATAATGTATTGTGAAAGGGTGGCTCCCGGTGCTATACGTTGTGAGAAAATCTACTGTATGCACTTTTGATCAAGAATCACCGCTCAGGATTTCGATGCACAGATAAGTATGATACTATCATCCCCAAAGGCGGCACAAACCATATTGCCACCGCCTGATAGGGCCTCATGACGGGAAACGCGTTCATTCAACTGAATCGCGCGTCGCAGGGCGCGGTTGCTGGCGATGCGGCAGGCCTGTCAAGGACCTCACTGATAGGACTTATGAGACCATCAACGTGGCTATTTGGGGATAGTCCGGTGATCGTTTGCAATTGACAACCAACTTCCCATAATCAAGTCGCCGGGATTTCTCAAGCCATGACCTAGATTCTACAAGGTGACTAGGGTGATAATCTGTTCGTCTCAGACCCACTCTAATGTTCCATCGTCCTTTCACAAAACCGTCATACCCTTCGACAGTAGGGATCCGTGTAGACAAGACTGCTTACCACAGCCTTGAGTCAGATGATGGGCGGCGCCGCTCAGTTTGATGCGCTCATCCGCGTGGGGACTAAGTTGCCGGTGGCAGATTACGAGTCCTTCGGGGTACGAGAAGGCGAGCTTGTAGAGATACATACGTGGGATGTTCCCACTAACTCCGTCTAACAAAACTGGATTCGCCAACGCATTGATCGTCGTTTACCCACTCAGAGGTTGTCAACATGTCCCAGTCAAGATGACCTGCTCCGAATCTTGCTCATCGAGAACAGATACTAACCTTTCATCTCTCAGGCTCTTCCACATGTTGAATGCACGTGGTGACAACGGGAAACTCTGGGGGATTCATGCATATGCTCATGTCTGTCGTCCTTCCTGTGTTCATTGAGATAACTCACAGCCAATTATGCCTCTGCGTTGTCGTTTGAGGTTCTCAGTGGTCCCGCTCCCGAGTCGCGCGACTTTGTTCGGGTCAAATTCAAGAATGTCAATGCCGATGCCGAGTTTATTTACCGATTGGAGGCTCGTCATGTTGTACAGACTCGTGGACGATGCTTTTCTCAGGCTCACACCCATAACAGCATTATGTGGTCCGCGAGGACGAGGGGGCTTCCAGTGTTCGACAAGCTAGCACCCGTTCGGGTTTGACACTACGAGTGCGGACAAGGGTGGCTTTAGGCCGTTTCTCTGCTCGCCCGCATTTGCTGCATACAAAAGGTTTACACAGACGAAGCGCGCGAAGTGATATGCCGCCATGAGGGAAGATGAGGTTCGAGTATCAATTGTGGCACAATCCATCCAGGACGCTCACCCGACCTTTTTTGTCAGGCTCGAGATTTGTGTCAACGTGTCAACGAAAAGTCGTGCTTGCTTCCTTGAATGCATTGATAGATACATGGCCATTGGCGATCGTTCGTAGACGACCTTTTGTGACGTTGTTTCCTTTCCTTTTTTCCTGTGCATGTCATCTACTCGCATCACGTCTCACTGTCTCATGTTCTATATGACCAACGGGACCAAGATCGATCGACGAAAACAAGTTAAACGAAGACAAGTCCTTTTGCCTCATGTGTGCCAGTGGCGAGGCAGTAACAGTCGAAGAAGTCCTCTTCCCACCTCCATCTCAACCTAGACCCTGGCTCCATTCGAACAACAAGACTCCGACATGTCCGATTGTTGTAAATTACGTCGAGAATACGACCGGCTACGGAAAGCACACTGGGTAGTTTAGTTTCGACAACACGCATGTGGAAAACACGTACGCACCGGAAAGCAGCGCCGCTAGGCACCAATATGTATGTAGAGGATCCGCTGATCAAAGGGTATCTCACTCGGACCAATACTCCTCATCGTCTTGTGCAATGCGAGAGCTGCTCGTGTATGGTCAAGACGACCAGACTCGTCCACCAGATTCTCGTAAAATTTCGACGTGATCTTGTTTGTGTGTGCATCGTCCACGGCCCACATCGTCCCAATCACCGAACGGAACCCGGCAAACTGCATCGCCGCAGCGAGATGGATGATCTCATCAGGGCTTTCTTCGTCACCGACGGTTGTATGGCACGCAGACAGATACGCAAACTTGGCGTTCCGCAAGTCGTATTGCATGATGTTTTCGATCTTCAACAATCCGTCACCCAACGCAAACCCAGACTCGAATGGCTGCTTCCGATTGGGTACTCCGTGACAAGCGAAGTGAACAAAGTCGTTCTTGCTCAATTCTTCACCAACCTTGCTGATGTTTGCGTCCCGGTCTCGAATACAGGTAAGCGTCGCGACAGACTCAACGCGCTGAGATACAACGGACAACTCAGTATTAACTGAAGCGAGTGCCTTCTGTCCCGCAGCTTGTGGCTGGCCTATGATCAAAAAACGATGCTGTTCCATGGATGGATCCAATGAACCTTTTTGTCGAGCGCGAATGAGGGCTGTCAACGTCGGAGTATAGGAAGAAATATAAAGATCCGAGAGCTTCTGTTGGCCCTTCCTAAAGGAGGCGGCAGCGTGCAGTGGGAGAAGAGAGAATTCGGCGGTCGGGCACCACCAGATGTGTGACCGAGGGGGACAGGATTTCTGAAGGATGTTCACGATCGGAGAAACAATTTCATCCCAAAGCTTCCGTAGAAACACCTTAATCTCCTTTGTGGCATCCTCGTGTTTGGCACGGCGGATCAGAAAATAAAGCTCCAATGATAGTTCAGAGACGCGGGCTTTCGTGACGGGGAGAGCGACGTGGAGGGGATCCTGGTCGAATAGAAGTACCAGTGCATCACAGCTATATTGGCTGGCATTTACAATGATGACTGGTCCATTGGAAGCCGCCACCTGGAGATCTGAGAAGAGTGGGGACTGGAGGAATCGAGAGAGGCCAGGCAAGTTGCGAATATCAGTGATAATATCCTGCAATTGGATGTTGAGATGCAACACCTGATCGTGTTGAGAGTCAGCATTGGGAGGGGTATCAAACACGCTACGAAGGAAGGCGGCTGCCTGGGTGAACTTGTCTGCCAATTCCTTCCCTGTGTCACCGGATGCTACCACATCGTCGAGAGGAGAACGAAGGCGGATCAACTGACTCCAAAAGACACCACGACCTTGTTCAAGGAGCTCGATTGCATTGGTAAGATCGCCATAACGAATGCAAGCGGAAAACGCATCGACTGCGAGAGTTGTTATGAGCTGTTTGAGTAGTCCAAGATTTTCAGGGAGAGAAGGGAGAGTGGCGAGATGGTGCACACTGAGGCGCAAAAATGTTTGGTAAGCTAAAACGGTGGTACTGTGTTTGCATTCTTCAGCTGCATGAATCCATTGTTTGGCACATTCGAGATCAGCGGAAGACACTGTCTGAGAGACGTCTGAGAGTTGGGAATATAAACTGAATGTTTCCTGGAAGTCACTGATGTCGTGCGTAGCCGAGTGCGTGAACCGAGCCTTGAAGCAGCGAGCAAGGTTGGCCAAGGACAGACCTCGATAAGGATGTCCTGGCAGTTGAAGTTCCAAGGCACTGCGTTGGAGGGCAAGTGCTTCGTCGAGGTCAGAGAGGCTGCCGAGGTGGTTGAAACGGGCGTAAAGGGAATTTGCAATGTTGCCCAGTGAAATGGCTCGATCAGGATGCCCCTGAGGGCGAAGTTCCAATGTTCTGCGTTTGAGGGCAAGTGCCTCATCTAGGTCAGAAAGCCTTTTGAGCTGCGTGAAACGGGCGTCGAGGTAACTCGCAATACTGCCCTGTGAAACGGCTCGATCAGGATGCCCCTCTGGGCGAAGTTCCAATGCACTCCGTTGGAGGGTAAATGCCTCGTCAAGGTCAGAAAGCCTCCCGAGCTGGTTGAAACGGACGTGGAGGGAATTCGCCATGTTGCTCAGTAAAACAGCTCGATGCGGATGCCCCTGTGGGTACAGTTCTAATGCACTGCGTTGGAGGGCAAGTGCCTCGTCGAGGTCAGACAACTTTCGGAGCTGGTTGAAACGGATGTGGAGGGAATTCGCAATGTTGCCAAGTGAAACAGCTCGATGACGATGCCCCTGCGGATGAAGTTCCAATGCACTGCGTTGGAGGGTAAGTGCCTCGTCGAGATCAGACAAGCTTCCGAGCTGGTTGAAACGGGCAATGAGGTAACTCGCGATGCTATCCAGCGAAGAGGCTCGGTGAGGATGCCCCTGGGGGCGAAGTTCCAATGCACTGTATTCAAGGGCAAGTGCCTCGTCGAGATCAGGGAGCCTGCCGAGCTGGTTAAAACGGGCGTGTAGGGAATTCGCGATGTTGTTCAGTGAAAAGGCTCGGTCAGGATGCCCCTCCGGGCGAAGTTCCAATGCACTGCGTTGGAGGGCAAGTGCCTCGTCAAGGTCAGAAAACCTTCCAAGCTTGTTGAAACGGGCATGGAGGGAATTCGCAGTGTTGCTCAGTGAAGAGGCTCGATCAGGATGCCCCTCCGGGCGAAGTTCTAACGCACTGCGTTCGAGGGCAAGTGCCTCATCGAGGTCAGAGAGCCTTCCGAGCTGCTTGAAACGGGTATAGAGGTAATACGCGACGTTGCTCAGTGAAATGGCTCGATCAGGATGCCCCTCCGGGCGAAGTTCCAATGCACTGCATTCAAGGGCAAGTGCCTCATCAAGGTCAGAAAGCCTTCCGAGCTTGTTGAAACGGGCGTGGAGGGAATTTGCGATGTTGCTCAATGAGGAGGCTTCGTGAGGATGCTCCTGTGGGGAACGTTCCAATGCACTGCGTTGGAGGGCAAGTGCCTCGTCAAGGTCAGAAGGCCTCCCGAGGTGGTTGAAACGGGTGTGGAGGGAACTCGTGATATTGCTCAGTAAAATGGTTCGATCAGGATGCCCCTGCGGGAGAAGTTCCAATGCACTGTGTTGGAGGGCAAGCGCCTCGTCCAAGTCGGAGAGCCTTCCGAGCTTGTTGAAACGGGCGTGGAGGGAATTTGCGATGTTGCCCAGTGAAACGGCTCGATGAGGATTGCCCTGCGGGCGAAGGTCCAATGCACTGCGTTGGAGGGCAAGTGCCTCGTCAAGGTCGGAAAGCCTTCCGAGCTTGTTGAAACGGGCGTGGAGGGAATTTGCGATGTGGCTCAGTGAAATAGCTCGATCAGGATGCCCCTGAGGAAGAAGGTCCGATGCACTGCGTTGGAGGGCAAGTGCCTCGTCAAGGTCAGAAAGCATTCCGAGCTTGTGGAAACGGGCATGGAAGGAATTTGCGATGTGGCTCAGTGCAGAGGCTCGATGAGGATGCCCCTGCGGGAGAAGTTCCAACGCACTGCGTTGGAGGGCGAGTCCCTCCTCGAGGTCCATCATCCCTCCTTTTTGCAGGAACCGGGCGAAAAGTGGAATAGAAAGCTTTTGTAGCGAATTGACTCGATTGGGATCCCCTTGGGGGTGGAGTTCTAATTCATTGCGGCTGAGGGTGATTTGCTCGTCGAGTTCAGACATTGGTGCTGAGCAAATGACGTGGATTAATCGTATCCTGTTCAAATATAAAGTCACTCCAGATAGCTTGTCTTTTGAATCACAGGCATACCTTTAGTGGGGTCTTTTTCGTTGTGGATAAGCAAATGATGGGGATCAATCGTATTCTGTTCAAATCAAGTCACTCTAGAGTCCAGATAGCTTGTATTTTGAATTGCAAGCATACCTTTCGTGGGGTCTTTTTCGTTGCGGACTGTGATCGCAAGAGTGAGAGAGCGCACAAGCACTGCATCTGAACCACAGGAGGAAAATGACGCCCGCAACTTCCTCGGATATAGTCAGGTCATCCCGAATCAAGTCGAAAGAATAAGGACTCGGAGTGCATCATTGGGAAAAACTGCCTGCGCATTCCTTTCCCGAGAGGTATGGCCACGACAGCTGCATGGTCGATGCCCTGGATTGTCTCGCAGGGCTATAGGCTTGAGTCAGCGCCGCAGGTAGCGCTAACACCAATGCTAACCATGTATCTGTGGGGGTAACGTCACTGATGTTGCCGACTCGTACCGGTCAGTGCTGAGTGCAAAGCCCCGCTGAGTCGTTGCAGGTTACTAACGGAGATGTTTCATTTTACGTATGTTTTTTCTGCGCGTTATTTGCTGCAGTTATTAGACCACCTCGCTGATATTTTGGACGTCTCCAAGTGCAAACTATTGGGTTGACTGTTTTGTTTTGTGAATTGGACACCATTCCCTATGGCGGAAGAATCTTAGTGTCGCACAGGCCAGGCTTGAAGCCCAAGGCCAGGCCAAGCCAGGCCTATCTACCAGGCTGGGGCTTTGGTTTGATTTTTGGCAAGCCCGAGGCCCTGGCTCAGGCCCTGGCTTTGGTGTACCTAGGAAGCAGGTATTAGTAAGCCGGGTTGTACCGTAAACAATTTTCTTCAACCCCATTTGGTTCCGTCCTTGTGTCATGGAATCAGATCTCAACACCACAGAAACAGAGATACGCCCCAAGCGGGCCTTAATTCTCTTCGCAAAGCTCAGGGATGCCGAGAACGCTGCCACGCCTGAGCTGTGCTCCCACTGCTGCTGGCACTGATCTGCAAACCATCAAAATGAACGCTTACTGCAGTTTTCAAAAGTCTGTGGAAAATGGCAACAGCCTAGCCATCACATGTCCAGGACCCCAGATGTATCTGTAGCTGTTGACAACCTCAAATCAAAGAATGACTTGGGCTGCTTCACACCAGAAAATGCTTTAGAGTTAAGAGAAACTTATTGAGAGGGAATCCCAACAAGAACTTGACTAGAGTTCTTGGGGTGTTGGATTCAAGCTACTTATACTACTCTAGTGTTTGTACATGTTTACCTACTGGTCCGTGCGTCCTGTAGATAAGGTATGACATCATAGATAAGAGATACGAGATAAGGGTCTAGACGTTTCTAGACCTTCGGTAATTAAATACATGAGGCGAGTCATGTGACTGGTCTAGACCGTGGATCACGTGATGAGTCCGAACAAAAGATAAGGTCATGTGATGTGAAAGGTGCACGTGTTGTCACATGACCATGGAAAATATCATGTGACTAGAAAAAGAAAGAATAGAAAATTAGAGTTCGTAACATGTAGCTATGTAATACTAGTTTTTTTTTTCTTTCTGTCGCAGCCTGAGACCAGTCACTGTTGACAACCTCAAATCTAAGAAAGACTTGGGCTACTTCACACCAGAAAATGCTTAGAGTAAAGAGAAACTTGTTAAGAGGAAATCCCAACAAGAACTTGACTAGAGTTCTTGGGGCGTTGATTCAAGGTACTTATACTACTACAGTTGTTTGTATGTAATTTAGTGCGTGAGACGTTCACGACTGGGTGGATCTGCATCGAGCGGGGTAATTTAAGTCGAACAGTGTTTTCTCCAACGTGTTCAATAACAGAATAAGGTCCGAGCCATCGCTCTGTTAATTTATGCGATTGGTGAGATTCTCGCAAGTTTAGGTTCTCCGTTGATAGCCAAACTTGATCGCCGGGTTTATAAATAGGCGTATTGGAGCGCTTCTTGTCGGCCTGTGCCTTCATCTCTACTTGCTTCTTTTTGAGATGATCCTTGGCGTTAGCTAACGTTTGCTCCATATCTCTGAAATGGGACCAAAGCTAATACTGAGGGGGCTTCAGGCCGACATCACAACAACCATACTAGTGAGGCATAACTATGAAAAGGGAGACATATCAGTGTCCAAGGTGTACTAGCACCTAGCAACAACTGATAGTCGAGAAGTGGCTTCTACCAGGGGAAGTACCTGGCGAGTGGCCCATGAGGAGGGGAAGTCAAATGACTGGACGAGTGGGACTCTTTGGACGGTGAAATCCAAGAGAACTAGACTGAGGAATTCCTCGGTGCTAGCCTCTGGGTTTATATAGCATTCTACCTAGTTTGTACATGTGTATACCCTATCTTAGATCGTGGTCTAGAGTAGCAGTAATTAAATAGTCGTGTTGGAATGGAAGCATAGAAGCATAGTGGAGATGAATGACATGAGGATGCAACCTGTGCATCAAATGGAAGAGAAGAAAAGAAGAGAAGCATAATGGTGATTACCGTGAGAACAATATAACTATAAGGGGGTTAATTTAGGAACGGTCTACTCTACCAGACCAAGTGTCCGTGTTTGACGAATGTCCTGGATGTTAGCGACCTCAAATCTAAGAAAGACTTGGGACGTTTCACACCAGAAAATGCTTATAGAGAGAAGGAAACTTGTTAGAGGGAATTCCAACAAGAACTTGACTAGAGTTCTTGTGGCGATAGATTCAAGGTACTTATACTATTCTACTTGTGTGTACATGTTTGTCTACTGGTCCGTGCGTCAAGTAGATAAGACATGACATCATAGATAAGAGATACGAGATAAGGGTCTAGGTCGTTCTAGCCCTTCGGTAATTAAATACATACATGAGGTGAGTCACGTGACTGGTCTAGGCCCGTGGTCACGTGATGAGTCTGAACAAAAGATAAGATCACGTGATGAGTCTGAACAAAAGATAAGATCACGTGATGAGTCTGAACAAAAGATAAGATCACGTGATGTGAAAGGTGCACGTGTTGTCACGTGACCATGGAAAATATCACGTGATTAGAAAAAGAAAGATTAAGAAAATAGAGTTCGTAACACATCCCTTTCCTCCTCATCTCAAAACTTCTCCCGATTCCTGCTGCACACAGAAACAGCTTTGGAGAAGATGAGGGTGACTGAATGCATGGTAAGCTTGATTACTCAAGCTACTCAAATTCCCAAGGGGGGTCACAAATGCTCTCAGGAAGAAACCCAAGTCTGGTGGCGCCAGTGGAATGAAGGATGGGTCAGTCAAAAAGTTGTTTCCTTTCTCCTACTGAAGAGTTGCCAGGTTGAGTTGTCTAACCTCAGAGCCAACTTCAAGTCATGTTTTGGTGCAGAGTTGAGCATGCTACGAGACATTGACATGAAGCTTCGTGCAGCCCAGGACCACACACAAAGTTTGGGGAAGGCTGTGGATGACCAAGAGAGGAGGGTTATGAAGGTGGAAAAACTCTTCAACAATGCCATCCGTACTCAGAACACTAGCTTGAAAGGAGTCATTGATCGCCTTGTCACCAGTGAGTCTGAGATACACCCTGCTGCCACCATAACACAAAAAAGAAAGGCACGTAGGTAGCTGAACCACCTTTTCCACTTGGCTGATGGGTTTTCTGTTAGCATTCAGTTGTCATTGTACCCATAGCTGCGTGCCAGGAGTGCGCCAAGAGGAACATTGCTTGCAGAGGACAGCAAGACTTTCCCTGCATACAATGCCGCATATTGGGAGTGTGGTGTGACTACTCCCTGCTGGAACATGGAGCAGCGGAAGAGGAGGGTGAGGGCGAGTTAGACCCCCTTGATTTGCTTCCCCCTCGTGACGTTACCCTAACTCTTGCATTCTACCTGCAACTAACACCTCACAGCACTGAAACAATGCAGCTCCCCTGATATCGAAGCTCTATGTAGATTATCACTTTACCCACTTGAGGAGACTGAGGTCCCGGTGGTAGCCTCAACCAAGAAGTTTTCCCAAAACCAGAAGGGAAAGCAAAAGGAGGCTGTGTTCCTTCTCTCACCCTCGCCCTTCATGACGTCCCAGAGTAAACAACTGGAAAACTGAATGCACGACAAGCATTCCCCCATCATCACTTTGTCTTTGCCCGGTGAAATCGAGCTCATGGACCTTAACCCCAGTAATAAGGATGCAGCAAAGCTGAAAGATCCCACTCCACCTTCATCCCCAACCCTTGTTAAAACTGAACGTCAACTTACCATAGCCTGCCTCCACGCAAGGCTCTGAGTCACCCAGGGGCAAATGAAGGCATCCACATCACAAATGCATGGCATTCATGATCACCTTCAAAGGTCTGATGGTGAGTGTGAGGAGATGTTGGAGATGTTGAAATCACTTAGCTAGCAATGTTAGGGCTATGTCTTGCGAAATACATCTCTTTGTTCTTTCTGACCAAGTTCAACCTAAGTGCATCTGCTCTCTAATGAAAAAATAACTGCACAACTGTGTTACGATGCTACCACCAACCATTAAGACTCCTCCAGCTTGACAAACAACTCTGCTAATTAATAAATTAGGCCACATAAAAGGAGCCCCTCCTGCTACAGTTGCTTTTGCGACTACCTCAATTTCTTGTTCTGTTTCAAAATGACGAACCCGCAAAAAACCCCGAAGTAGCCGTTGTGCTGTACCGCATAGTTTTCCTTGTTATTTATTGACCTGACCCCCTCCTCTCACCTCTCTCGACTAACCGGATGTGCACTGCAGAACCAGCTTTCAAGTAATGGACGAAAGAGGCCTACTCAATGCTACAAGCGAAAGTTTTTTTTAAAAAAAGTGCATGATGCTCTTGACAAGTGTTACAAACCCAAAAACTAAACCTCCAAAGCTCCTATTGGGCAGCACTGCCACCCAATGGTGCATTGGGCTGACAGTTTTGTTTTTGTGAATTGGACACCCTTCCCATGGTCCAATCAGAATAATTTTTTCTTTATCTGTTGAAGGCCAACAGTACTATGTCCATGTGACATTGCATGGATATTGCCTTTTATGGTAATCATCTGTCACAATAGAATCAACAATATATGAGTGCAGGACAAGAAATCTATATTTGCAGACCACTGCAGAGCTTTGGGCCATACCCCTGGTGGGAAATATGTCACCAGTATATAATGCTGCAATCCCCTCACTGACACCTATGGTGTATTCCCGGACTTGAAACCACTATAACTGAATAGGAAGTAACAAGAAGGGTCGAAGGACAGTGAAGAACTAAGGAAATGTCACTGAACCCGTCAAGAGGTTACTACTCTAAATATGCGGTGAAAAATATAAAAGGTCCGGATGTTCCAGATGACTGGAAGGATGCAGATTACATGGGTGGACATGTGGAATCAGCTGGGATTTATCCAGATAAGGTTGGATACAAGGGGGTATGTTAGGGGGATCACCCTGTAAACATAGGGAATATGAGTTCCCTACATTTACAAAGGACTTTGCTGCTGACTGTCCTGAGTCAGCGACATGCCACTTATGTAAGTGTTAAACACGTCGGAATTTGAAACTGATCCGAGCTCCAAACCTAATCTGTATCCATCTCTTTTCTGATCTATCATCATACTTCATCCTACATCCATGTCCAGCAAGCTCTTATCGATCCTCGCACTCACTGGCTACTCAGACACGGATAATGAAGCAAAACGGGATGCCGAACGGGGTTTAGCTGAAGTGGTGGAAACACTCAGCATTTGCACGCAGTGTGTGCTGGATGACAAGGAAGAGCTCCAGGAGGAGCAAGACCAATGGATGGTGGTCTGGAACCGAAACATGGTGAGTCCAGAATGTGTTTCCATGGTCCGATGGATGCTGATGTGTTTTTCTGTTAGTCTGTGATGCAGAGTGCAATCACCCAGTTAACCAACCTTGGGCTGCAGATGCAGATCCTGAAGGAGGCAGTGATTGTTGACGACCTCAAATCTAATAAAGACTTGGGACGCTTTAGAGCTAAGGAATCTCGTTGAGAGGGAAATCCAACAAGAACTTGACTAGAGTTCTTGGGGTGTTGTATTCAGGCTACTTATACTATTCTAGTGTGTGTACATGTTTGGCTACTGGTCCGTGCGTCTAGTAGATAAGACATGACATCATAGATAAGAGATACGAGATAAGGGTCTAGATGTTTCTAGATCTTTGGTAATTAAATAGGTGAGGCTAGTCACGTGACTGGTCTAGACTGTGGATCACGTGATGAGTCCGAAGAAAAGATAAGGTCATGTGATTAGAAAGGTGCACGTGTTGTCACGTGACCGTGGAAAATATCACGTGACTAGAAAAAGAAAAATTAGAAAATTAGAGTTCGTAACAGTGATAGCATTCCAGGACGCCAATGATTACCACATGAAGTGGGCGATGGCAGTGAACGCTCAGGAGCTGGAGGCGGAAGTGGAGGCTCAAAGGGAGGAGGCAGCCAAGAAGGCATGCGAGGCGGCGAGGATGAGCGGGCCAGGTTTGCAAGTCCCGGGCCAGGAGTGGACGGCAGTGATGCCTCCGTCATTGGTCGGATCCGGCCGATCTGGTATGATGTCAGTGGAGGTGGTAATGACAACAAGGCAGAAGGTGAGTCCTATCCATTCCCGGTCTGGTACACACTCATCCGTTTGGCAGTGATCTTGCCAGGACCTTGTGGTGGAAGAGGCAGAGGAGGTTGAGCTGCATTCCGGGGAGGTCCGGCATGATCCCAGGTGCGCCAAGTGTGTCCAACGTGGGGAGCCATGTTGTGGACTACCGGGCTGGACATGCATGCACCTCAAGAGCACATGCAAGAAATCATCCAGACAGGCACCCAGATGGGGTAGAGGGGAAGGTGCCGGGTGAGTTGTATCAACCCGATCAGTCTGTTACTCACTCCCAGACTGTAGAGCAAAAGGCGTGTGCTCCACACAGGCAACCTTCGCCACCATCCAAAGTTTCTTCGGATGTCGAAATTGCGGCCGGTCCATGTGAGCCAAAAGGGAAAGGGAAGGCAGCTGGAAGTGACCAGAAGATCAGCATCAACACTGCATAGCTGGAAAGCCTGATCTGGACGATGATGCTGGTGGAGGTGGAGATCTGGACAGCTTAGGGGAAGATCAAGAAGGCAGAGGGGGAACTTGATGGAGCCATGCAGAAGCTCGCTTGGGTCAAGGCAGAGATGGAGGAGGTGATGCATGGGTAAGTCCATTCGGTTTCCGGCCTTGTAACTTTGTATTGTAAACATGTCGTGTACGAATCCGGTTACAAAAATGAGCAAAAGTGAAGGGTAAAAATTTAAAGGAAAAGACTGTAAGTGACAAAGGTATAAAATGAAAGACAGAAGTGGAGCATCCGTTCTGTTGGTTGTCAGTTCTGATTCTCAGATATGAAAGAGGCCAAAGGTGTGCGGTACCTTGTCACACAGTTGAAACAAAGTCTGGTCCTATCGTAATTGTGAGGTATGATAGATTGGGAAAGGATATTATGATTCAGGTTGTTTTTCAAATATGCGAATAGTCTTTCATATAGGGGAAAACATATAGTATGGTCGGGTTTGTTTTCAGCTGTTTTCTTTTTGTTTTTGTGTTATTGCGGTCTCAGATATGTGAAACCTCCAGACTAATCCCAGAATAAAATGGGTGGAGAATGCACTGGACTAATCCTGGTCCTGGGGTGGAACAGAGACATATCATAGTTGGCGGTATTAGTGGTAGCATTCCTATGTTGGATGGTAGGATGTCGATGGATGCGTTTAGTTGGTATCAGCGGAATCAGGATCTTCATCATCCAACTCTCCATCATCTATATCTGCCATGTTGTCCAGTTCTTCATCATCCTGGTTGATGATGCTCGAAACCGGGTCCGAGAGTTGGGTCCAAGCATTATATGTATGGCAGGAGTCGGAACACTGCATATCATAATCTGGAAATGGATCCATCTAACTCTGCCAACAGATATGATTCTCCGGTCGTCTGGCGAAGGACAACCATGGACCTATGTACCTAGGCTTCATTTTCCAGCTTAGCTCCTTTTCAATATGAGAATTCCGAACTAATACTAGACTTCAGGGCCAGAAATTGAAGTCTTTGATCTGGTTCTTGAATGTTGCTTGAAGCTCAAAATGTTTGATGGAAGTGTACCGGGCTTTAATGACACATTCCTGGATACTGTCGAGGTCTTCATCTCGTTTCTGGAGTTGGCAGGCACGCCATGCTATCAATCTGGTTGTGGAAAATGGGTCAGTATCTGGAATCAGCACAAGAAAAGTAGCTTCTGCAAGGTCAAATGGATATAGGGGTTCAACCCCATGGACCATGAAGTACAGAGATAATCTGGTGGATTTTTGGATAGTTACTCGTTCTGCCCAAAAGACAGAGTGAGCTGGGCGAGGCCAGTGAGTCTTGTCCCCCAAGGAACTTTTCATGATGGCCTCCTGGACATCATAATGACATCATTCAACAATCCTGTTAGCTTGCAAATTGTATGCAGAGATTCATATATGGGAGATGCCATACCGTGATGCTAAAACATCAAAAGCCTGGATATAACTTGGACCATGGTCAGTAACAATCTCGGATATGGGTCCCCAGCAACAGAGGATGTCCTTGAAAATGAAGGACACAATTGCAGAAGCATTCTAGGAATGCAGCATGTGCCATTCCGGATATGCAGTGAGCGCGCAATGGGCTCGAATGATATACCTGTACCTGCCGGAGCGGGGCATTAGCATCATGTCAATGTGGACTTTATGAAACAATCCTCCAACCAGGGGAACGGTTGGAGGGATATGAAGCTTCTGGGTTTGCTGGACTTGACACTCATGACATGTACGGATGTACCATTTGATGTCATCGATGAGCATAGGCCACCAAAATCGTAGGAGTAGTCTGGTGCAGACTGTAAAGATGCCCTTGTTTCCGAGATCATCATGGGCTTCCTGGATAAGTCCATACTGCTTATGCTCCGGAATGACAAGCTGATGACAACCATGGGGTTCACAATGCCAGAGGGATCCATTAAGGATGAAGAAGCGAGTTGCAGAATTGATGAAAGATTGGTAGTTGTGGTCCAACATATCCGGAGGACAGATCTGCGATTCCAGGAAGCGCTGGATTAGGAGGATCCAGTCTTCCCAAGCTTTCGCCTGAGTGTTGCGAGGGATGACCGGATGGGTGTCCTGTGTGACCGGATCTGTGGTGTCAAGTATCATAGTGTACATGGATCGGTGTGGAAAGGTAGTAACAGCACGGGAATAATAAACCGGAAGTATATGTGGACAGGAAATGTGAAAGGGGTGAATGTTCAGATCATGTGAAAGAAAAGGGGGAGAACTAGACTCATGCAGTAACACAATTGTGAATGAGTAGGCATTGTCCAACCAGGCTTCACGATCATCGTCATTCAGCAGATCATTCTCGGAGGGAGGTCTCCAAGACAATCCATCAGCTCTGGTATGGCAATCAGCAGGAACATGGACAAGGGTAAAGTGAAAGAGGAGGATTCCAGCGATCCATCTGTTTATGGTAGCATTGGGTTGGAGGTCCAGATTGTTGATCATGCCTTTGATGTATTTCACATCCATTTCAACTCTAAGGTTAGGTACTCCGAAGATAAAAATTTGGACTGCTCACAAAGCACGGAACAATCCATAAAGCTTGAGCTTCGCTTGGGAATAGCGACTCTCTACCTCGGTCAGGCTAATGGAGCCAAAGCGATTCAGATATCGCTTCCCATCATCTCCTTCCTGGGATAGAATATACCTGACTGCGATCGTGGATGTATCAACCATTAGGATTGTTTCTCATCCACTCTCGTAGTCCAAACAGTGCAGTGCAGGGGACTTTATGATTTTGTCCTTCAGACGATTCATAGCCTCTCTCTGTTGCTCTCCCCATTCAAAAGTGATTCCCTTCCAGGTTAAATCAATGAGCAAACGTGCTATCTGCACGAATCCCTTAATGAAAATGCAGAGGACTCCACATGTTACGAGCTTTAATTTTCTAATCTTTCTTTTTCTAATCACGTGATATTTTCCACGGTCACGTGACAACACGTGCACCTTTCACATCACATGATCTTATCTTTTCATTGGACTCATCACGTGATCCATGGTCTAGACCAGTCACATGACTCGCCTCATGTATTTAATTACCGAAGGTCTAGAAACGTCTAGACTCTTATCACGTATCTCTTATCTATGATGTCATGTCTTATCTACTAGACGCACGGACCAGTAGACAAACATGTACACACAGTAGAATAGTATAAGTAGCTCGAATCAACGACACAAGAACTCAAGTCA
>JBBPMQ010000459.1:0-18340 GCA_038090375.1 Boletus rubroflammeus | reverse complement strand
TAAATATAAATAAGGACAAAACATGACATCATTGCGATATTCGCCTAATTAGCTTTTGTAGTCGAATCGAAAATGCGCACGGAGACGCGATTTTGGGACTAACGAGGCCGATACTTTTCTTCCTCTCCCCCTCAGCTCAATCCGCAGCACTCTCGGCCCCCTCTAAATAAAACTCTTTTTTTTTCACAATACCGTCACACGAGGAACACCACCGAGTCCCCACCGCAGGTTTTTTTATCATCCCCCCCCGTATTAATCCCAACCAGCCCACGCAGATATGTACGCTCTTAAATCTAGAACTGGTCAGGGACAAATTAAAACCTGGAGCCCCATCGCCAAGCCTCCGCCCATCGGGGGACTCTCTCACACGTGTCGTTCGGACTGTAGCACTCTTGAGAGCGCATTGCAACCGGTTGTCGGGTCCATATCAAGCCCAGCCCAGCCTTGGGTCCTGGACCTGAAACGGTTCGGTCTGATTTACGTTTTGTAGGCAGAGTCGGAGATATGACAATGTAACCTATAACTGGTGCTCAGTTCTCCTTGGGAGGTCGACTCGGAGGACACCGATCAGTGCCTAGGTTTTAACATCGCGCCCGGTCGCTTGCATTTCGCTCTCGATCATTGCAATACGTCGGTCGTCGTGATGCCCGTTTCCCACCCGGCCACAGATGAGACGGGCGACCAAACAGAGGCAGTTGTAGCTAATCATATCGTACCTAGAGCAACTAAAGCCCTCGGCCCCAGGGAACGAATGCCTGAAAATACCTAGTCCGTCCGCGGTCTCATTACCACACTACCTCCGTTTGTATGGACGGAGCCTGAGCGCGGACTTGATTTGGATCTGGATCTCGTAGTCAAAATCAGATCTGTCGAGGACCCTCCAGGTTAAGTTAGCTCGACAAGCTCCGACGATACGGCGCCTCTCTCTCCGTTTTTTGCGTCAAGATAACAATGGGTACCCGGATCCTGATTGGTCCACGAACATTTGTCGTGGCATTTACTAGTTCCCAAGTTGGGCGAAAATGGAACAGGAACAGGACAGGCCATTCAAAGTACACCAAGAGCGTCGAGCCCCGTACAGGAAACAGCATCAAGAATCGAGAGCACGATACAAGTAGATTCGCCCCCGGTATCTTCCGGCATTCTCCCGTGCCATCCATCATATCGCTGCGAAGAGAGGTCCGTCCTCAGACTGGCAGTTTCTTGTTCCTTCCTGGGATACGGTCGTCCCCTTCTTCGTCCATGCGCCTTTTCCCGAGCTTCTTTTTGCCGCTGCTAAGCCGATCATTCGAACTGTATTCAGGATGAAACATCGCACACTGGCATGCGGATCCATCGAGAGGGGAAGGATGATTACCATATAGACCTAGAGCATATGCTGCCTTCAAATCCGCCGGATGGCAACGTGCTGTCTCCACCTTCTCATCCAGCATGGTCTCGACCAATGATGCAGCCGGCATTCTGCTGCACACTCAAAGGGGCTAGGCTAGGCGCGGCGCATATATAAACTTTTTGGATGAACATACAAAATTTCAAGCATTGCAGCAAAAAAAAAAAAACGAAACTCAATACTCAAAAACTCTGGCACTGGGAACAGACTCTCACCTTGTCTGGGAAGTCGGACAGCATTTACGTACGAGCGTGCCGGACTTGTCAAATTTCTCGGGAAAGGAGACCACCCCATAGATACGATCTGGACCTAATATTAGTAAATCCGTAGTGCAATTACCGCTCGCGGAAATTTCACAATACTGCGAGAAAAATGCAGAGCACGACAGGTTACCCTGTTCATCATAAAAAGAGGGTCAAAAAGGTGAACTCTTTGGAACGTCCGTGAGCATGGAAATAATTTACACATCCAATTTCCGGGATTCGAGCAAGGATCCCAGTCGATAAGCCACTCTGTGAATAGGACCTTCATGAGCCCTCTATTTCTGCCGGCACAGTCGCCGAGCATCGCACTCCCTTACCGTCAAAGACCTCTGCTCCGCGCTCCCAGGAGACGTAACATTGCCCACGAGTATGGAAGCACTAGTAACCAACTGAGATGAGATTGCTGATTAGCAATTTTCATTATGGCCGCACCGCCACTGCATGCGTGCGTCAATCCACGGGAAACCAGTCTTTGCCTTCTTTCTGAAAAATTTGTCGGATATAGCCATGATAAGTTTGATCTATCAATTGCACCCATGCGGTCAGTCACTCTTCGTCAACGGCATCCCCGAGGGGTCGTGGAACGATTTTCCGTTCATTCCCACCATATGCGTTCTCTATGTTGAGTGATAAGTGACGGGTGTAAATATCTGGGTAAGCAACACGAAAATACCTGCAGCCGCCAATCAACAAACTTCGGTTGAGGTCAGTCAACGTAAGTGAACGCCCTCTGATAAAATAAATACCATCAGAAAACTAGGTTTTACCTGCAGATAGCGTTCCCGCGGATTTGACCGAATGACAATCCCTGGGTACACTTTGCATCCCTCTAAAGTGGAGCTGGCCCTCGAGATTCTCAGGCGCAGGATATACCAAAAGGACGGGTCACTCGACACGAGGACTGAAATTTGCGACGAAATACGCACGGTCAGTGATCCAAATACCTTTTTTTTCCTACCTCGGGCTTTCCACTTGGTTATACAGTCCCTGACACGCCAAAGGAACTCGCGTGGCCCAAAAACAACCGAACTTCGTGTAAGGGAGCTGGTAATTTCCGACGATTCAAGCCCGTCATACGTCTGAAATTCACTCCCTCGAGCGCACACGTACCAAAAGGGTCGTGGCTGGAGGATCAAAGACCGCAGGACTCGTCTTTTGGCTTCGAGAACGTAGCGACACGCTCCCCATCTTCACAGAACGCAGCCAGCCTTCTCAGTGCTTCTGATTCGCCTCCCCTGATGCTCGTTGTAGCAAGGGATAAGCCAAGCTCCTCGAGGGTTGGAATTTCAAAGTCCCCTCTGGACCCAGAAAACGAGTCTGGATCGCTGGATCATGAGGTGTCCTTTGGTGGTATGATCGGTGAAGAGATCATAATACCGTAACAAGTTACCTCCGTTTCACGCTCGCCAGCGTTGAGATCGACATCGCGGTGGACAGGATGTTCTGTACGTGTGAACATCGGAGTATCTGTACTTCCCGGAGGGGGAATATGTTTGGGAGCCGGGAGAGGACGGTCGGGAGCCGGGAGATTCTTGACAGCCTGAGGGGAACATCAGACACACAGGACCCATTTCGTTTTAAACTACCGAGCGCCACGAGGAAATAGCCAGCGTCACTTTCCCGTCGTGTGCATCCACCACGGCCTGAGGATCGTACAACGTATGGCCCTAGGACATCCAACGTCTGCACGCCCGCGGCAAATACACGCGGTTTGACGTCCGCGTCTCGCGTCCCGCGCTGTCCTGCTCAAACATGAGATGGGTGATGTACCACGCTCAACAAAGCGCTGGGATCACGGTCTGGGGAGGTCCGCGGACGAGATGGAGCTTGGTATTTGGGTTGCATGCAGCTCATTCTGGTCGTGCGTGCAAGTCAGAACCATTTCTAGGGTGCCAAGAACACACCTGTTCACACCGACTTTGTGAGCAAAGACGTATTCCGGGTCCCAGATCCATATCTACAAAGGTTTGCTTGACAGTCGGGGGAATAGGGAGAATGCTTTGAAGGAACGTACCGGATAAAACACGTCTGGGGTTCAGATTGAGCGCCGCGTGGGGAGCGGGTGGGTCGTGTAGACGGAGATCCGCGCGAAACCAGGAGCGGACGTATCCTCTTTATGCTGAAGCTCGAATGTGGTTCGAGTCGTTATGATGAGTCTCGCTTTGTCACGTGCACCCGACCAAGTACCGTTTGGAACGATAAATCACATTCAGACCAATGTGTGCATGCGATAGCGTACAAAGAGCAAAGCAAACTCCAGAGTGTGAGTCCGTAATCTATATAAGTGAGAGTCCAATCTAGAAATGCGCAACAAGGTAGATCAAGCCTGAATGTGGTACAGAAACAACAACACAGAGTCCTTGAATGTCGGATGATGACTAGAATTTCATTCTACCTGAGAATGAGTGGGAAGGCGAGTGCCCAGGAATGGACCCTTTGAGCGAGGTCGAGGTGAGCGTGGAGAAGCGCTGCAGAAACTGCTCATCGATGGGATCCCGTCTCGGGTATGAGAGGTTTTGGAGATAATCGAGGGGCACCAGCTGTTCCGACAAGTGAACGGGGCTTACCCTTGGGCTCGGGGTCGCTGGCATGGATGACGATGAAGAGGGGGGTGAGGGGCAGATGGACGTCGTGGGCCCAGCGAGGCTCTCTCGATAACGTGCGTGATCTCTGCCTGCGATCAAATTAGGTTCCGAGTACGTAGTTTGGCGAACGCCGCTCAAGGAGCTGTAGTGAGGGTGGTCGACCGATGACGGCAGCGAGAAGGCAGTTTTCCGCGCGCCTGGCGGTTCTGATAGCTCCAATTGAGAAGCATTGGCCGAGGTGGGGAACTGAGTATAGATGGGTGTGGGGGCTTGGGACTGGTAGAAAGAAGGCTGGCGAGGGAGAGGGTCCAAGGTTGAGATGACGCCTTCCATTGGTGCTTGGGAGATGCGTTTTGCGACGACAGATTTCGGGAGATCGTCCTCTCTCCGGGATTTTCCATCTCTGCGGGCACTACGGAACCATCCGTCTGGAACGGGGACATCACCGATCCCCTGGATATTATCGACCGTGTTGAGCCGATCAAGTTTTTGTTGGCTAAAGTATGCCGCTGTCAAGCGAGATGATTGGTCGCGTCACTGCGGAGATTGCCATGAAACACATACTGAGGTGCCACTTTCTGAATATGCCTCGGGGGCGATCATCGGGCAAAGAAACGCGCACACTATAAGTTTGCTTTATTAAGCGTTCAGATTCGCTTGTTGCGCGGGATCGAGGTGAGGGGTACATGCTGTATACGTGACAAGTTAATGTAAGAAGGCGATCGAATTAGGACAAGTGAAGAATAAGGGAGCGAACAAGAGGGAAGCACGGCAGGGGAAGTCGAGAAAAAGGGTTAAATGACTGACCTAATCATTTGCGCCCAAGGGGTAGAGGCGCTGGCAGGATCATCACTCACGTCGCACTCCTTCTGATGGTAGAAAAGAAAGTCCTAGCAAGGGGTGAATAAGGGGGAGAGGAGGGGGTTGGTCGGGAGACATACATCACGAACTCGACTGGGGCCCCAGCCCATGCCATCCGTCCTGTTTGGGGGGGGGGGAGAGATGAGGGGTGCGCGGGTAGAGGAGGAGGGGGAGACGGACCATCGCTCCATGCCCAGACCGGTTGCCTCTGAGTTGGCACTGCGTTCTTCCCAGACGTATACGTTGCCGGGGACGATGGCGCGGCGCTCCTCTGCATCGAGGCGGCGAGTTATGAGGGGGATGCGGTTGCGGGCGACGGCGTAGAAGACGTGGAGAGCGTCTCTGGTTGAGCGAATGCGTACGTTCTGGAGGGAGGGGTGCTGCATTGGTGGGGGAGATGAGAAGGGGGGAAGTTCGTGACAGGGCAGGGCTATATATTGCTCGGAAGCATAAGGGAAGAAGGGAATGGCGGGGTCGAGAGGAGGGAGACCAAAGTTGGAAATTATTTTAAGTTTGAATTGAGTTAGCACACGCGCATATTTTTTCGACGGTCAGTAAAGTTGTAATATTTCCGTCCGCTCGACCGGCCGCCAATAAATAGTTAATCCAACCGCCGGCTGAACGTTGCAACTCGTCTGTTCTGCGTGTCCTCCTCCCGGTGATCAGCGGTGCGAGAGAAACTCAAAGGCCAAAAGGTAATAGAACGACCACCCTCGTCCTGTCTGTCATCCCCCTCGCCATCAAACCTTGATGGAATGCGAGGCACCCCATTCTGTACTACATTACGCTACATTTACATTTATGCATGTCTCCCCTTGGCCAAACTTTGGCATCAACGTTAATTTCTCTAGCGAACGCCCTGTCAGTCACCGCCGCCATCTCCAGGAGTCACTGATCTGTCCCGCTCAACACCGCGTACCCTCTAAGCGGAAATCTAGTTCTACATCCCCCCCTGGGGCTGGCCTTGCCAATTCAATTCGGTACAGCATCCCCAGCCCAGCTTGGTGACGTCTCCCAATCTCGGCAAGATCTATCTCCACCTGGCGCTAACGCTCACTCAACCAAGTATCCCGTTCTCTCCTCGATACGTCCTTTGGCCACCCCCTCAGGGGCTGCAAGCGTTGGCAGTCATGTTCACCCGCTGTCACCCTCGCCCCCTCCCTAGCAAGCTCAGTCAGTGAGAACACGCCCCCATGCGTGGAACCATGCGGTTCAGACGCCACTAGACGTTTTTCGCGTGCGTCAACTGTTGTTCCAAGGCCGCTCGACTTTCGACAAAAACAAAACCCTTATTTTCCAAGGAGTTCTCAAAGAAAAAAAAAAGAACCTCCGCAACTCCTCCAACTAAACTCAGACCCAGGCAGATCTAATCTTGCACGCTGGCAAAGTGTGCCTCTGGGAACGGTTATTTTCATACTTCGGACTATCCCGCCTGAGGTCCATCGTACGTGGTTACCTGTAACCTGGCGCGAAACCCCCTGCGGGCTTCCGCTTCCTGTGATGATCTGTCCCCTTCAAATGAGTTCGTGCCGGCTGGCTGAAGCTGTGGTCCCCCCCTTGAGATCTCGTTTGGGGTGCAGTTATGTGAGCCAAACCACAACCTTGCCAAGACGTGTGGCTCGAGGCTGTCCCGTCCCCTTCCCCCCCCTCCCTTTGACATTTCCCCCAACTTGAACCGCGAAGGTTTCATTGTCGTCGAACCAATTCAGTGTCCGAGACTCCGTGGCGTGCCAACTTGGTGGTGACGCGGGCGCTCTGCCGCGTTCTGCCGTTCACCAACTGCCAGCTCATTCACTTAAACCACATCCATAACACGAATTACCTGGCATTACAGATTGGCCACCTCCGAGTCCATCGCATTCCCACCCACACACCATGCTGACCCCGGGCGCAATCATTTTGGAAAAGGGTCAATGATCCCCTCTCGTCATTCAAGTACGTCACACGCCCAACAAACAACCATCGCCCACAAGTCGCATTATGCACCCCCCCTGCAGGTATCAGCTGCCAGTGGGTCCAGCTCAAATTCAGGGCAGCGAACGGGGATTACTCGTCCTGTAAAACTCTTTCATATGAACGTGGCAAAACAACGCTCTCAGCTCACCAATCCGTTCGGAGCCATGTACTTGGTACTTTACCCAGCGGAAGCAGTGGATGGAACGTTGGACGCGCGCACGCAAGTCCGCTTTTAGGGTCGTGAATGTGTCCGAGGGTGGCCAGTCGAGGCGATCGGCCCCCCGCATTCGAACCCAGATTCATCCATCGCTGACGCCGGGTTTTAGACCCGGCGCCGTCTGATTACGATCTAGAAGCCTATCCCGAATCGGTCGTGCGTCCTGTGACAGCGTCTTTCGGACTTGGAGGTTCAACGTTTCTGCCTCAAGCTCAAGAGCATTCACGCTTCTTGATGTCCCCATGCATGCCTTGCACTCCCATACATCACTGCGAACCTAGGTCGATTTCGCCACCAGCCAATTCCCGATGACGATCTCGTGCGCGCATCGTTAATGTCTGACACGGAATGACTAGGTGCGTGCAGAGACATACGACATAGAACACCCTCGACGTGTTCTTCATAGCCCACAGCTCGAGCTTTCAAGAGTCAACCACCTTGATGTGACAAAAACCGGGGGGACGCAAAGAATCCCTATGCTTGCGCAACATTATCCTGTCGTAATGCAATGTATGTACAATATAAATGTAATGGATCCTGTGCGATGTCTGCTGAAGGTGAGATCCGGCAAGTACCAAACGGCCGTAGAGCCGGATCGGGAGTATTGAACCAGATACTCGGTAAGCAATTGTGGAGGCCAGGTCGCATCGTCTTACACGACCAAATGGTCTTGTGAAAAATGGAGTGAATATTGTCGACTCTGAAAGCGGACGGATCTTACCTCGCAATGGAAGTACAATGGACACCAAGTCTGGAATTTCGGCATAGTGCACCTGGTCACGGAACATGTACCGTACCCGTAATGATTTAGGAGTCTGAGGCGCCGGGTCATAGAATCCCTGTATACCCGACTGCAAGCAAACAATAAGCGTCATATGAATATTCCAATGCATCTCCAAAAAAAATCACCTTGGGTACTTTGTTCGACACGTATAGCTGGCTATTATGCACGAGCGCCTGAAGAGGTATCGTCACGTCTACATCAAGACCCGTTGTTTCATTGTCCAGAGACGTCGGTCCATAAGTGGCCTCCCAGATGACCAGTCCTAACGGGGGTGAGTAAGAAGGGGGAACGTTGCACTCTGCCGTGAATGTTACCTCCTATCGCTCTTTCAGCATCCGTATGTCTTCTCGCAGGCTCTCGCAATAGGAGAATGGTATGCTCAGTCTCCCTCATTACCGCCGACCTGTCCTCTTTCAGCGCTCTTCGGGCAGCATCAAAGTACCTGAATCCCCGTTCAGTAAGACCCCAAAAATTCAGAGAAGCGTCAACGTACTTGGCACGCTGTGCACGACGGCGAGGTTTGAGTATGAATTGATATCCAAGAGCTAATGCCGTGGAAGGTATTATGATAGAATACAAAGCTAGGGTGTCATTGTTCTCTGGCGAGAGAACGATCGGCAGTGACCATTTCTGCCGGAGGTACGACAATCTGACGGCACGTTGAGTGAAGGTACACTAATGGAGCGTCAGGGGGCTTACTCAAATCTCACGAACACCCCCCAGTTACCTACTCCAGCGGCGGTAGAAAAGGCACTCCTTTTTCCATTCCACGTTGCCGAGATGGAATATGCCGCGCCTGGTAAACCAATTTCCACGCCTGCCTTCAGGCGAAGGGCAAGCTCGTGAAGGAAAACGGAATAATTCACTGTGAAGCATGATTGAGGGCCGTGAAGAATCAGGCCATACGACCACGATCTAACACCTGCGCCGAAGCCAGTAATTGACCCAGGTCCGTTGTCAAACATGGGTTCGGCGGGGTCTGGTGCCTGCGTGTATTCTTCTGATAACGTCAGGTCAAACGGCTTTGACGAGTGCACGTGTAATTCTAGACGATCAGTAGGCGACCCTGAGGAGAACGTCCAAGTCGCGGACGCCTGAGTCGGGGAATGACGGAACAAACGGCGACCGAGAGATAAGGTTAAGAACGGGGGTAGAGTTGACCACAAAGACGGAATAAAACCAGTTCGCAGGACAACGGCATTGTCGTTGTCATTGTATGTCGTCGCGGCGGCGATGATGTGAGGTTTTAGGAATCCCGCTGTCAACTACAACGGAAGCCATTCACGGTCCCCTGAGCGATAAGACAAAAGGGTGTCGCGAACGTGTGAAGCTTACCTCGAGTGCGAATCGCGGGGAAAACTGATGCTGTAGAGTTCCCGTTAAAGTACGAGTGATACTCCGTGAGCTCGGCTGAGCATGACCACTGAGGGCGACAGTAGTTTTGGGTCCTAAGCGCTTCTAGAGGGTGAGATGGAGAGAGTGTTTATGAGATCGAATAGATTGGGTTGGGGGCGGAAGAGATCTGACCGTGACGTTCTGGCGGACTCCCAAACTAGTAACGCTAATGCCACGTATGCGGTTGAGAAGAATTCTGGAATTCGGTGTAGAATCACCGCCGCTCGCGAATATGGAGGAAGCATTGATTGTACAAACAACCGAGCCTCTGGGCTGAAGAAGCTGTTCAAGGATGTCATGGCGGCGATCAAATTCCCATTGACTGAGTACCGCCTTGATCTGATTTTCCCTGGGTGAGTATTTGGTTTGGGGTTTCAATATCGAGAGCGTACTTCTTCGTTATCTCTTGATCGCAGCTCCGTGGGCCACTTCCATTTTAGACCTTCTGGCCCTGGGTATTGAGAAACAGGGGAGTTATAAGAAGACCTGGGAGGGACGGCAGACAGCGGACGGGGCTTACCCAGACGATCATAAACTTGGCTGTTGGGGTGAGAGCGACGAATGTGAGCGGCGCGGAGGAGAGAGAAGGGGGTCTGGTAACGCACCGGAGAAACGGATCTGACAGAACTAATTTACGCGACGGTTAGGGGACACGGAGGAAACCAAGATGCGGCGTCCACGAGGGCCTGAGAGCGCTGGTGAATCTCACCTTCATAAGCCTTTTGGATGTCGAGAAATTTGGAGGCGGCAGTGTCCTTGGTGCGTTCATCGTGCTGCTTGTCGGGATGAAAAATGACGGAGAGAGTTCTGTAGCGTTCCCTTATCTCGCTCTGGGATGCGGTACTGGGCAAGTTGAGGACGGCACTGTACGAAAGGTGAGCGACAATATGGAGCAGCAGGGATGGAGCGGGACTGAACTAGAGGTAGTCTGGAGTGTCTATCGAGGCCATTAAATAAACTGACAAAGTCTACTAACTTAGGACAACGCTCGACGTCGTGGTCATGTGACGCTTGCATCATTTCCCACGCCTAGTAGTGCCACGTTCGCGCGCGGGTCGTCGAGTCTGAGTCTGCGTTTTCTTTCGCCATCATGACCTCCCGTATACACATTGGCCGCCCCGTCGCAGCCAGCTACAACGCCGACCCACACGGCTTCTCCAACGCCAGCCCCTCCCCCGGCTACAGAGCCGCAAACCCAGACAACCCCCTAGAGAAGCTACAGGTCTTTGCAAAACAGGTCGAGGATGCTATCGAGGTCTACTCACAACCATTCCGACCCCATCTCCCCGCAATCGGCCGCTTCCTAATCGTCGTCACGTTCTACGAGGATGCCCTCAGAATTGTCACCCAGTGGAGTGACCAGCTCTGGTATCTCCAAACGTGTGTTACTCGCTTTCCTCCTCCACCGCTCCCTCAATCCTTGTCAACAGCCACAGACACTTTTACTGGGGTCTATCCCATCTCTTCCTGTTTCTGAACGTCATCGTACGTGTCTTTTTCCTGCCTTTCTCCCTCCCCGTCAATCAACCGTGACAATGCAGGTCATGCTGGCAGCCTCCTCATCCGTGATATTGAAGCGTTTCACGGAATACGCAGTCCTCGGCCTCTTCCTGGTCGTCATCTCGCAAGGCTTCGGTTATGGCCTCATCTTCGACTTGAACTTTTTCCTCCGCAACCTCAGTGTAATCGGTGGTCTCGTCATGGTCTTCAGTGAAACACTCATCTCAAAAAAGAAAAACTTTGCTGGTCTACCCACGATAAGCGAGACAGATCGCAAAAAATAGTCTGTCACGTTTTTAAACTCCCTTTGCTCCCTCTGATACTCTCTTTCCTCTAGTTTCCTCCTCGCCGGGCGCGTCTTGCTCATATTCCTGTTCTTTGGATTCATCCTTCAGGGCAAATGGAGCATAGGTCGTGTACTCGTCTCTCTCTTCGGTCTTGCCGCATGCACCATGGTTGCTGTCGGCTTCAAAGCCAAGTGGTCCGCTACCTTCTTGGTCATCATATTGAGTGTCTTCAACGTCTTTGCCAACAATTGGTGGAGTGTACACGGCGCACATCCTCAGCGTGATTTCCTCAAGTAGGTATCTGGTCGACTTGTAGTTCGTGTCACTCACGTATATCCTTTAGATATGATTTCTTCCAGACGCTCTGTAGGTTTCTTGGGTGATACCGGGGTGTCACTTGCTTACTGTCATCCACAGCGATCGTCGGTGGTCTTATCCTTCTTGTGAACATTGGACCGGGTAAAACTCTTGAATTTCCGTCCTCCCACCATTGACTTTTATTTTTGTGGCAGGTGGTCTCTCCGTGGATGAGAAGAAGAAGACATATTGAGGGGCGGGGCTACTGGGAAGTTACGTGGACGACGCACTGCAGGGCGGAGGTAAATCGCATTGGTCTCTACATTTGACTCTGAGTACATACGGTGAATATCCACATGATCTTGATTGATGCGGGCACCCAGGTACACCCGATCCTTGCGTGTGTACGATTCAGTGACCATACTTATTTGTAGTATTAGTCACGTGTGGTAATTTTCGCTCTTTTGAGGCCATGTAGCGGGCGACGCCTTTTTGTCGAAGATGAGCAATGTCAAGGTTTACACCGTCAACGGCGCCGTCGCGGGATCCGCCTCCTCGATACCCGACTGGCTCACGAAGACCAGGTCAACGAAAGTAAAGGGAAAACGAGCTCTCCGAGAACATGTCGAGGGTCAGATAGAACTCATCCAGGGATTCGAGTTTCCAGAGGCGAGCAACAAAATCAAAACCACGCGGGACGGACACCATGCAATCGCAACGGGGACGTACAAACCCCAAATGCGAATCTGGGATTTGGACGAGCTCACCCTCAAATTCGAGCGGCATGGCGATGCTGAGAACGTCGACTTCATTGTAAGTGAGTCCTCCCGACCCTTTTTTTTTGTTTCGCTATCGAAACTCGTAACGACGCGACATGCTCAATCATAGATGACAGATACTATCAGACGACTGGACAAAGACGATACACCTCCAAAACGACCGCACGGTCGAGCTGCACACGCAAAGCGGCTTCCATTATCGGACGCGCATCCCTCGTTTCGGTCGTTCTATCGCATACCACTACCCATCCTGCGATGCTCTCATTTCTGCCTCCGGAAACGAGATATACCGTCTCAACCTCGAACAAGGACGTTTCATGAACCCGCTCGTGCTCAACGCTCGAGCTCAAGAGGACGACCACCCAATCCTCGGTGTCAACTGCATAGATGTCAATCCAGCGCATCGACTCTTGGCGTTTGGGATCGACGGACGTGCGAGCGTGCAATTTTGGGACCTTCGTTCGCGTTCCGTCGTCGGCGTTCTCGATTTACCCAAGGGTCGTATCGCTCGCAGTACGGGACGGGCTAGGGTGATGCTTCCGGGCGTCGACGATGAATCGTCGTCGGATTCGTTGGCGGTGACGGCTATTGCAGCGAGGTCTGACGGACTCTCGTATGCAATTGGTACGTCTACGGGACACACGCTCCTGTATGATATACGTTCGCCGCGGCCGTTCGCGCTCAAAGATCAAGGGTATGGTTTACCAATGAAGAACGTCGCTTGGCTTGAAGGTGGCAGCCGCATGGCGGGCGACGGGATGGTCCTCAGTGCGGATAAAAAAGTCGTCAAAATTTGGGACAGGAATACGGTATGGAGAGTACTCTTTGTTGCTGTGCTTTATGCTCATGCACTCTTGCAGCCGTCGTCGAATTTTGTATCCATCACTCCGGCCACTGACCTCAATGACATTCATCACATACCGGGGAGCGGTTTGCTCCTTACTGCCAACGAAGGCATCAAAATGGCATCGTATTATATCCCTCAGCTCGGTCCAGCACCCCGTTGGGCAAGCTTCCTTGAAAACATCACGGAGGAAATGGAGGACCAAAGTGTGCGAAACGTCTACGAAGACTACAAATTCATCGAGAGGAACGAGTTACGGACGTACGTTCTCCTCCCCATGTCATTCGTGTATGTCGCGTTGATTCTTTGCTCTCGTACACAGTCTCGGGCTGGATCACCTCATCGGCACCCCTGCACTCAAGCCATACATGCATGGCTACTTTGCGTCTCTCAAGCTTTACGACACTGCACGCGTTATCGCCAATCCTTTTGCATATGCAGAGTACCGCGAGAAACTTGTCAAAGAACGTCTCGAAAAATTGGCGGATACCCGTATACGTACGCGCAAGGACGGCGCTGCGACGTCTGTTAAAGTCAACAAGGCCCTGGCGGAGAGGATCGAACGAAACGCAGAACGGGAGCGGAGGAGAGAAGAGAAGAAAAAGGCGAGAAAGGCCAAGAAAGCTACGGAGGAGGAGGACGACGGAGCGGACGTTGCAGACGAGGCCATGCCTGTGGACGAAGATGTGGTGGTCGGTGAAGAGCAGCTCACGCTTCTCAACGATCCTCGGTTCAAAGAACTCTTTGAAAACCCTGACTTTTTGGTGGACGAGACCACCAGGGAGTACGCTCTCCTCAATCCCTCTTCCGTTGCGCTGAATAGTGCAAATTCATCCCGGGGAAAGACGGCTGTGGAGGACGAGGAGGACGAGAGTGATAAAACGTCATCCGACGGCTTGGGCAGTAGCGGTGATGAGAACAGTGAGGATGACAGCGACAGTGATGACAGCTCCGATGCCGGCGGTGGGTATAGAGGGAACGCTTTCATTTCCGGGTGCTGACGCCATCCAACTGCAGAGCTGAATCAACATGATCCCCGATCCAGACCAGGGCAACAAAACGCGCGTCTTCAGCAAGTCTACTCACGGACACGCGACGCCAATCGACATTCGTCGAGTAAAGTCCATTTTGTACCTCTGATGGCTCAAACGACCGAGGCAGCTGGCAAGACGAACGATAAGGACGCCTCGTTCGGACGCCGTCTTGCTTCTCGGCAGCTGTCAACGTCGTCTGTCGAATCACCTTCGACCGCGCGGATTAACGCGGATGGCGGGATGGAGATCAATTTTATTCCCTCTGGGGCTGGTGATAATGACACAGAGACGCATACGCGAAAGAAGGACGTCCGGAAGGGTGTGGAAGTATTTGGGGCGGGTATGGAGCGGGGTGTCGAAGAGCCGAAAGGGGAGATGAGCGAAAGCGAGCGGAGTGGTCGAAAGCAACGTCGAAAGGGGATGCGGAGCGGGAGTAGAAACGTTTTCAGACGATTGAGCTCGTAGCTGTGACCTCTTTAAACGTCTCTACAGTAGTGATGGCAGATCATCGTAAGTCGTTTGCAACCCAAGTATCCCTCGACCAGACTCGGGTCTGAAAGACGCTACCTTGACAGCAACCCAATCTCAATATGCTGCCGCCGCTCGCGTCCCACTCATAAAGTCGCCCGCTGTGAGGGTACCTCCATCAGTGCGTTGGCACACACCATCCATCCCTCGAATCTCACGCGCGTCTCTCTTCCAGGTCGAACTCCCCCCAGACATCCACCCTCTCCCCGATAGCGTGACACCATACGTGAGTGAGTTCCTCGCGGCTGGACTCCGAGCCGACCTGAAAGTTCCAACGCTTTTGCGCCCAGTTTGCCTACCCGTTCGTACTCGAACCACACGTCCTCACCCTCGAATCATCACGACGAAGCACGCTCGCCACTTACGCAGCACGTCGCGAGGGACTCCTTCGGTCCCGCGAGGACGAAAAAGAACAGCGACGACGGGAAGCGCTCAGACGGGTCGCTCCCGGTTTCGACGGCAACGGAACCCCGCTCGAGCCCGTGCGTCAAGCCGTCTCAGCCTCCTCAGCGTCTTCGGAGAGTAGAGGGGCTCGGAGCGGCGATGTCATGGACGATCTCGTGGACGAACTCGAGAGGATGGTCACTGCTGCTACTCGCTAGGAATGACGGGCATTGGATTTTTCGTTGGATTGTAGGCTTATCACTGTTGTATATGTACTCAGACTGACGACTCGGCTCCGACGTCCTCTCTAATCTTATTCTGGATCATGACTACGGACGATCTCTCTGCTGGGATGGTTCGGAAAAGTACACTACACCGACATTATTCAGATTCTCTCGTATCACAAAGTACTATCTCGTCTGGATCGAGAAAATGTACGAATATCAACTGTTTGATGTACCCCATGGGTCTTCTCCTGCTGACCCTCTAGACAAGGACGGCCATCCCGATCGCAGCGGGTTACTACCAAGATCAATGTCGTGCGTCTTGTGTGGGACCTGCGCAGGTCTTTGAGTCGAAGAGTAGGTTCCCGACAGGGAAAAACCCGAGCTTGATCCAGCAGATGCAAACGTGGTCGAGGATGGTGAGAACGAGCCTTGGCTGCTCATTGAAAAAATCCCGCCAGAAGGAAACGCGCCCGAGGCGCTGGGCGATGAAAGTGATACCCGCAAATTACGCGTCGGTTCAAAAGGCGTAGCTTTGCTGGATAACGTCGATGAACCTACGGAACTCGTTGAGCGAGACAGTGATGATGATGACGACGTAGATTGGGAAATGATAGTGTTGGTGGAGTGTGACATTGATGAGGAAGACGAGTGCAAGAGCCCCGAAGGATGAGCTAAGCCAGGAGGATGTGACAGTCCCGAAACATTGAGGTCGTTGCTCAATCGATAGGTCGATTGTGACCGGGGCTGGTAGCGAGGGAAGTGTGGAGGTGAAATTGGTGGTTGACCGGCTCTCTGTGCAAGTGGACGTCCGATCGTACCAGGATGTGACTGGCGCCGCCGCTGTGTTTCTGTCCTCGAAGGATCTCCGTATAAGCTGTCCCATACGTCGTCATTCTGGAAACCGCCCCGTTCCGCGACTTCGATTTCCCGTTGGACCTCCGCGAGTTGGGCCTCGAGATCCGGGATCACAGAGTTCTCCAACCTCTCCTTCTTCACCGTCAATCGCTCTAATCTCTGATTCAACGTCGCACACTCTCCCGTCATGCTTTCCTTTCCTTTCCTCACCTCCTCTTCTCGTTTCTCGCGTTCCACTCTGACCGTGTCAGCTTCACTCTTCACCGTTCTCAGAACCTCTTCAGCCTCCGACTGCTTTTCCCTCACTCCTGGTAATTCCTGTTCGTCGGCTGCTATAAGCTGCTCGACCTGTTCCCGGTTTTCGTTTGCGCGTCGCACGGCATCTTCAAGGGCGCGCACACGTTGGCGTGCTTTACTTTCTGCAATCCCGGCTTTTTCCGACGCTCGCTTCAATACATCAATCTCGGCGCGCAAGCTGGTCGTCGTTTTATTCGCGTCGCGTCTCGAGGATTTGAGAGCCGCTTGTAGCGTAGCCTGCTCAGCGTGCAGGGCGTTTAGCTGATGCGAGAGCGTTCGTAGCCGTTCTTCCAGAGTAGGCGTCTGGGAAGTGGATGGGGCAGACGGGGAGCATTCGTTGACGTTGTTCGTCGATGTAGACAGTGACTCTGGCGCAGCGATAGCATTATGATCATCGCTTTGCTCGTTATCCAAGGTCGTGCTCTCAGCGTCTGCATCGCACGCTGAGCGTACACTACGCCGAACACACGTGATACACTCACCTTCGGTGGTGACCTGTTTTCGCATCGTCCCTCCGCTGACGAGCGCCAGGTCAATGTCATACTGTCTCCCAGGATGTAAACCGTAGATGACGATGATGGCTTCGTCAGCATGATCGTTCATGCGAAGAATGACGCGTTGCCAGTTTGAGCCGTTCACGTCGACGGAGAGCCCGTGAGACATCGCATCCGCGATAATCCCGCGTGAGTCCAGGATGGCATCATTGTTCGTGTCGTTCGAGATATCACCGGTGAGGAGCTCCGGCTCCGACTCATCGTCTGTGGTATGTCGAACATCGAGGAATGACGAGAGGATGAATGTAGCGGAAACGGATGTTATTTCTCGTACTGCAAGCGTGAGGTGAGGTGTCCATGGACGTATGGTGTGCCACTCAGAGGGGCTAGATCTAGATGGATCCGGAGCAACGGCATTTGGCGCATCACCCATGTTGAGTAGTAGATTGTATTGCCCGAAGACGACTTTCGAACGCGAAGTGACTTCTTTTTTGAGCGGGGAAGAGAGCTTAGACAATATGTCGTATCGGTTGGGTGACCGGCGCGTTCTCTCGCGCTTGAGCGTCAGTGGGGATTCGGGTGGTCGGCGTTGTGGCTCGAACTCGTAAGCCAAGGTAATAATTGCTCCCAATTCGGCGTTGTTTGGATCTAAAGCTTTTGGTAAACACCTAAATAAGGAAATCTTGGCTTAGAACAATGCACTCGGCCCCCGGTGGCCACCCAGGTGAGGCGCGGTGACCTCGTTCCCACGCCTCAACGTCAGCTGGGGGCGGTGACCCCGCGGGTGGAAATACATGGCCCCTCGCTGTATATTCACACTCGAACACAACGGAACGAGCGGAATAAGCACGAACAGATCGGGGACAACAACAAAATGCCACGCAGCCACAGCATAACAGGGGCACCCACCTGTCTGTCCATCCACTCACTCCGTCCAATCCCATCACCACCATCACTGGCACCACCACCACCATGACCACCACTATCATGACCACCAGCACCATGATGATGATGACGCTCGAGACAATGAGAGTGATCAATGACAATGAACAGGCCATCGTGTTGAGACCAGCATATACTGGTAGAGACTACACAGTGGTTGCCACTTACATTGGTTAGTGCTGGGATAATATGGAACATTGTGGATAGAGGTTAAGTTCTATTAGAACTCAGATGCTGAGTCTGAATGTTAAATACATTATGGGTGTGTGAACTATCACTGTATATAGGTATCTATTGTCCATTCAACACTCCCCCTGTTACGAACTCTATTTTTCTAATCTTTCTTTTTCTAATCACGTGATATTTTCCACGGTCACGTGACAACACGTGCACCTTTCTAATCACATGATCTTATCTTTTG
>JBBPMQ010000458.1:0-18341 GCA_038090375.1 Boletus rubroflammeus | reverse complement strand
TGAGAACCTCCTAAGCAAAGTGCTTAGTATCCCTTCCCCTTGATCTCTAGCAGAGCTAGTTGATCTTTATCTTTTTGTTGTGTTTTGTGCTGCCTAGACATCGCCCCCAGCTCAGGCCATTTCAAGCTTGCAGGGGCGCAATCAAATTCAGGGATGTGTTTGGCATTGCAGAAGATGTGGAAGGCAAGTAATCCTGATCTGTATGTTTCCTTTGTGCTATCAGCCCATGCGTGCAATATGACGCTGTAGAGACCAAAGCAGCAGAGCGGGAGCGCCGTATGCTCATTGAGGAAGAAGAGAGAATCGCCAAGGAAGAAACTGACTGTGAGCTCAGAGAGGCAGAGAAAGATGAACTTCTTCACCCCAGGATCTTTGGTCGCAGACACCCAAGCACACCCTCCATCTCAGTATACCTTGCAGAAGCTGAGCTCTTTTGACTTTGTCGAATTATGGTACTTCACGTATAGATGGGTATCTATGTACTAGATTAAACATGTGGAGGTAGTGTTCCCATGCCTTGCATTAGATGCTCTGAGTCTTAGAGCAAGCTTGGGCTCCATGGGTAACCTCACCACAGCTGAAGCACTTGTGGATGGCTGAATGCTTGGTGCAGCAACCAAGGAGGTGCTGCCAGTCGGTGCAGATGGTCTGTCCCTGTGGATTGACGAGATGGCCATCATTGTTATGATGACAGCAGCACAGGGTTCCATCCCAGAAGGTTTCACTGTTGCAGTTTCACATGTTGTGTGGAAACTGATCCAAGCATTTTGGGCATGCTGACTTGGAGGGTTTATTCCATGAATGTCTGTGGTTACCTTGCTTAGGAGAGTGGGAACAGGAGCAGGAGGATTTCCCAGGATGCCGTGTGCGGGAGGGGCCAGGTGATCTGCCATTTGGGCGGCAATTTCTCCCAGGTGTGGGGGAGATGGAGTGGTGGTTGCACTCATGCTCATGCCTGTGGTTCTGGCGCTTGTTATGCAACTGGTAGGTGCATGAGCCTCAACCTCAACGGAAGGAGGGATGGTCAGCTTTGTGCAGGAAGTCCATGAGCTGTGGACAGGGAACAGTGGCGGGACGTAGTCCATGGCAGCATGTTCCAGGAGAAGGGGGGGTGACAGGAGCATGTCATATATGTGGTATGTCACAGAACGTGGTTGGGTGGGTAGGGAAAAAATGGGGGGGGTAAGACAGTGGGTTATGAGAGTGGGAGGAGATACTCACCTTGGTTTTGACATGGTCATCGTCGTCAGCCTTGACTTCGTTTGTGATGGAGCCGAGTAGCAGGTGGTTGATAACGGAGATGTTGTAGCCTCTTCCGGCCTTGATTTCTCGGTGCCAGTCGAGCTGGACATGTGATGCATAGGTGAGAATGACTTTCTCGCACAGGGGGAGCTGGCGAGAGGGGTGAGTTTTGAGGAACCAGAAGAACTTGGCTAAGGCATCAAGGTTGTCAAGCAGCCATTCTGCTTTCTTGGCATATTTGAGGAACACGTTCTTGGCACTCAGGAACTCAGAGAAGGGGAGCTGGTGGTCCGGGAGAGTGTTGTGCGATGCTCTGACTGAGGCAATTGAGCGGACCATAAGGTGGTCATCAACTTTGGAGATTCTGAAGGTATCATCAGCTTGGTATTTGTTAGAGTGTTTGGCTGCGTCCAGATGTCCCTCGAGGTGTAGAAGATGTTTTATTTGATGATGGATTCATCTCTACAACTAGAAAAAAAGATTGACATCAATTCTTATGTGACATCTAAAAAAAATAGACCCAGAATGTTTTTTCTTGGAGTGGCTACCTTGGCAGTCCAAATACCTCTCCATTGTGCTTGAATCTGAAGCCCCTCTCAATGGCCCCCTGCAATGTATGGACTGTCTTCAAGTGAATGGCATTATCTGGTGTCTTTCATATCATGAAGATCATGCATGGTGTCGTCCCTGTGCCGTCAAAGCTCATACATCCCATCCATTTCATAGGCTTCAGGAATGGAAGGGGGATTTCTATGATGTCATTTCTCTTCGGGACCTTGGATTCACCTTAAACCTAGGTCACAATAGAAGCCCTTGCCCCCTCAATGCCATTGGCAGCTCAGATTCTATGTCTGATCAATTTACAGTGGTTGACTCAGCTTGGATCTTTGTGCACACCATCAAGTTAGATGCAATGGTGCCACCATTGAAGACAGGCACCTCCAACTACTGCAGGCTAGGCTCTTCCCTTCCACTATTACAAAGCCTTCACCTTCAATGTTCTCAATGATTTTCTTATTGAGGTCCTGGAGTGCAAGACATCGGCCTCAAGCTTCTATCAGAAGCTCAGAATGATTACTAACAATGCCTTCCCTGACACCCTGCCAGTGTGTTTGTGTTACGAACACTTATTTTCTGAGCTTTCTTTTTCAAATCACATGATATTTTCCACAGTCACATGACAACATGTGCACCTTTCTGATCACGTGATCTTATCTTTGACTTTGTCATCAGACTCATCATGTGATTCCAACTGTGGTCTAGGCCCGTCACGTGACTCGCCTCATGTATTTAATTACTGAAGGTCTAGAAACATCTAGACTCTTATCTCGTATCTCTTATCTATGATGTCATACCCTTAGCCCTTATCTACAGGACGCACGGACCAGTAGATAAACATGTACAAACATTATAGAGTAGTATAAGTACCTTGAATCTAACACCCCAAGAACTCTAGTCAATTTCTTGTTGGGATTTCCTCTTAACAAATTCCTCTACTCTAAAGCATTTTTGGTGTGAAGCAGCCCAAGTCTTTCTTAGATTTGAGGTTGTCAACAGTTTGAATATTAACTTAGACCAAAAGTAGTGTGCAAGAGCATATTGGGCCCGCACTACCAAGGTTACTTTTATTTTCTTTACGAAGTCAGGAGGCTATTGTCTTGATTCGTGTTGCTGGAGAGATCTCGATCCTCGCAACCTTTTTCTTTTACAAAGGATGATACCCTTCTTTCCTAAAAAGGAAGAAGAGATCGAAGTAGATCTCCGGGCACTCACACCTGAGATCGATCCAAATGACGCCTACAAAGGGCCCCACAAAGCAGAAGTCTTGCGACTCCATGTCCTAGACTATATCCGATCCAAGATTCGGTTTGACACCCTGTTTCTCACCCTACACAATATTTCCCACGATGATGCGGAACGTACATGAGAGCAAGTCTTAGCACTTCAGCTCTACCCCATCCAACCAAGACAAGCTGTGGTCCCACAGGTTGCACAGCCCTGACAACTCAGAGTTCAAGGAGCCATCAGGAAGCCACCTCGACTCCCCACCCTCATCACCAACAATGGCATCCCAGGCAGAGCAGATATCTGTCTTGCAGGACGTGCTCCTCGCCATGCAGAGGACCCTAGACACTTTGACTGCCGTACAAGGAGCGGCCAGTTCTACTACAAGGGAGGTTAAAATCTCCAGTCGTACCTGACCCTGGCATGTACAATGGAGCGTATGATAGATACAACAGCTGGAAGATCTGTCTCCAGCTGTACATAAATAGTAACAATGAGACGTTTGTGACGGACAAAGATATCAATATTGTGGTCTTCTCACGTATCAGTAGTAAAGGAGACGAGAAGGATGCTAATGGAGCTGGCATGTGGGCCAGAAACCAGCTCATTAAATTCATTAATGGATCCTTACATGCCTGGCCCACATACAAAGCCTTATGGAAACTACTTGATGGCCACTTCAAACCCAGCCTCAACAACAACAACACAATCAATGGACTCACCCGTCTCCGCCAAGGACCCCAAGATCGCACAGAAGCATTTCTCACAAAATGGCTAGCCCCATATAAACGGGCCAAATGTGGAGATCCCATGGGGGTCTATCTTTTGGAAAGGAACGTCCATGAGAACGTTATCAAACATATATTCATCAACGGGAAGCGTCAGACCTCAGTTGACGCATATATTCAAATTATCAAAGACACGGGTAATTTGATCAAGTCTTTCCAACTCCGATCAAACGCCACACGGGCTTTCGCCCAACAAGGACAATACCAAGGACACATGTCCTCCTCCACGGCCCGTACCTATGGAGGACAAGGACAACCAAGGGAAATAGACGTAGTACGTAAGATGAAATGCTTCAACTGTGGAAGTGACCATATGGTCAAAGATTGCAAGAAACCGCGCAATGAATGTGCTGATTGCCACTTCCTTGGGGGAGGGCATAGCAGGTGGTGCGGAAAGTATCACAATGTACGTGAGAATACAACTGCAGAAACGGCAGTTGCTACAAATGATATCAAGGGAAAAGGAAAGGTGGATGCGAGAATTACGCAGATCACCACAATGGACTTCAAGGCAGCAAAGGCCTACTTTGCTGACCTTTTGGGAAAAGAGTAAACTCTCTGAGTGCACCGGGTGCTCAGGGGGGTACAAAACAGACACTGCATGGACAAAGTAGTGGAAAGCGCGAGAATTCACCATCCACTAATAGTTTTTCTGTACTACAAACTTACATACGTTGAATATGGAGAAGATATCTTCAACTCCCAAAATAGGACATTAAATTACAATAGCAATGTACAGTCATGTGAGGACACCTCTTCTATTTCTTTTTACAACTGGGCCTTACGAAAGTGAGCTCGCTGCAGGTGAATGCAGGCTTAATTCAGTCAAGATAAATACAAAAAATTTATCATTTACGTCTTCTACTTATGAAACCCCGGAATGGATCCTAATCAGGTCCATCAAGCAGAACAAAGAGATAAGCTTGGATCTAACGGTAGCTTCAGCTACAACCAAGTACAACATGAAAGAAACCAAAGCGCTCCTGGATAGTGGAGCCAATGGTATTTTTATCGACAAAGCATGGGCAAAGGCAAAGGCAAATAGTATTGCCACTATACCACTCACACGATCCATACCCGTCTTCAACATGCATGGAACCAAGAACTCGGCAGGAGATATCACTCACTCAGCCAAAATAATAATAGACTTCGACAGCCACCAAGAGAAGCTCACAGCTGAAGTTACTGATCTGGGAAAGAACCCAATCATTCTTAGATACACGTGGCTTAGTAAGCATAACCCTGAGATTGACTGGCAGACAGGCGCTGTCAAACTCACGAGATGCCCCCGCTCGTGTTATATATTATCTGACCAACTGGTATTCGTCAGAACCTCAGAAGAAAAAGAGATTAATGATATGCCGTATGTATATCGCCGTCTAAGGAAGGTCGAGCAGCCGAGCGCTCCCAAAGTAGAGTTGACGGTAGAACAAATGGTTCCCAAGGAATTCCACAAATTCCTCGATGTGTTTTCCAAAAAGAGTTTGGAGCATATGCCCGAAAGGAAACCTTGGGACCATGTGATCGATATGAAGGAAGGCTATGTACCCCGAAAGGGAAAGCTTTACCCAATGTCTACCGAAGAACAAAAGGAAGTTGGACGATCAGCTACGCAAAGGGTATATCCGCCCCTCCAAATCACCGCAAATATCACCTGTCTTCTTTATTCCCAAGAAAGACGGCAAGAAGAGAATGGTACAGGATTACCAATATCTTAATAAATGGACTGTAAAGAACAATTATCCGCTTCCTCTCATCTCCCAACTGGTAGATAGATTAAAGAGCGCAAAGATGTTCACCAAAATGGGCTTACGATGGGGATACAATAATGTACGCATCAAGGAAGGAGACGAATGGAAAGGAGCATTTGTCTGTCACTGTGGAAGTTTCGAACCACTGGTGATGTATTTCAGGCAGACCAATTCCCCTGCCACCTTCCAAGCCATGATGAACGACATTTTTGCTGACATGGAAGGAGTCGTGATTATTTATATTGACGACATCTTGGTCTTCACGAAAACGGAGAACAAAGAACATGACAAAATAGTACTTGAGGTGCTAAAGTGGCTACAGGAACACGACCTGTTTATTAAATCCAAAAAGTGCACATTCTGTGTTAAGAAAGTAGATTTCCTCAGAATGATCGTATCCGAAAATGGAATCAAAATGGAACAAGACAAAGTTAAAGCCATTCAGGAATGGCCCACACCCACGAACATAAAAGGTGTGTGAAGCTTTTGGGTTTGGCGAACTTCTATCGCCGCTTTATTAAGGACTTCTCCATTATGTCATGACCATTGAATGATCTTACAAAAAAGGACCATGCTTGGATGTGGACACAAAAAGAACAAAACGTGTTTGACACGCTGAAGGGACAATTCTCAATGGCCCCTATACTCGCTTATCCCGAAGACAATGCCCAATATCGCATAGAGTGCGATGCATCTGATTTTGCTACGGGCGTCATCTTATCTATTGAAAAGGAAGGGAAATGGCATCCAGTTGCCTTCTCATCACACTCCATGACACCAGAACAATGTAATTATTCAATTGCTGACAAAGAGATGCTGGCCATTGTTGACAACCTCAAATCTAAAAAAGACTTGGGCTGCTTCACACCAGAAAATGCTTTAGAGATAAGAAAACTTGTTGAGAGGGAAACCCAACAAGAACTTGACTAGAGTTCTTGGGGCATTGGATTCAAGGTATATATACTGACTACATTGTGTGTACTTGTTTACCTACTGGTCCGTGCGTCCTGTAGATAAGGTATGTCATCATAGATAAGCGATACGAGATAAGGTCATGTGATGAGAAAGGTGCACGTGTTGTCACGTGACCGTGGAAAATATCATGTGACTAGAAAAAGAAAGAATAGAAAATTAGAGTCCGTAACAGCCATCATACAAGCATTAGAACAATGGAGACACCACCTCGAAGGACAGCCAAAAAGGTTTGAGGTTTGGACAGATCACGCCAATCTCCAATATTTTATGAAAACTCAAGATTTGAATTGCCGACAAGCGAGATGGGCGCAGTTCCTCTCCCGATTTGACTACAAGTTAGTACGGAAGCCAGGCGCTTCCATGGAAAAAGCCAATGCTCTCTCATGCCGTGAAGATCACACAATCAGTGTTGAGAATGACAACAAAGGAGTCACGGTAATCCCCGCCAAGTGCATATGCGCAATGAACGAAGTCTCTTATGTCCACGGCGAAGAGCAGAAAATCATGGAACACGTCAGGAACGCACAATCCAAATTAAAAAAAACAACCCTTAACGGGTTCGAAGTCTAAGAAGATGGGCTTTGTAAGCTCAATGGAAAAATCTATGTGCCTGAGGACCTAGAACTCCGTCAGGATATTATTTCGCTATACCACAATAGCATGCTGGCTGGTCATGGTGGCGCAGAGAAGACTTTAGAGTTAGTCTCATGCTACTATTACTGAGAAGGTTCCCGTGCCCAAATAAAGGACTATTGTACCTGATGCGAACAATGCACTCGGATGAAGCCGACGAATGTGCCCCTGGCTGGCAAATTAAAACCTAATCCTATTCCAGAAGGTCCCCGGCAGGACATCTCCGTGGACTTTATTACAGATCTCCCCACATCCAACGGACATGACAGCATCCTTGTGGTAAGATCGCTTTTTGAAAGAAGTCATATTTATTCCCACGACAAAAACTGTTACCTCACTAGGAACGGCTAGATTATATCAGGATCATGTATGGAAGATTCACGGACTTCCCCAATCTATTATATCCGATAGAGGCCCTCAATTCTCTGCCCAACTAATGAAGGATATCAGCAGGATGTTGAACATCAAATTACGAATGTCAACTGCTTTCCACCCACAGACCAACAGGCAAACGGAAAGGGTCAACCGAGACCTTCAGCAGTACCTGCGGCTTGACACTGCCGAGAAGCAGAACGAGTGGTCAGAATGGCTTGCACTGGCGCAATTTAACTATAATCAAAGGCAGCATTCTTCTACGGGAAAGTCCCCTTTCCAACTTACCAGATCTTACGTGCCACAAATGGGGATAGAACCAACAGAAGCAAAGGCTCCGGCAGCCACTACCTTTGTTTAGGATATGGAGCAGACATTAGCTAATGCCAAGGATCATCTTGAAAAGAAGCAAGTAGAGATGAAGGCACAGGCCGACAAGAAACACTCAAACACACCTATTTATAAACCCGGTGATCAAGTTTGGCTATCAATGGAGAACCTTAACTTGCAAGAAAGTCGCCAATCACGTAAATTAACAGAGTGATGGCTCGGACCTTATTCCGTTATTGAACATGTTGGAGAAAATGCTGTTTGTCTTAAATTACCTCGCTCGATGCGAATTCACCCAGTCGTGAACATTTCACGCACTAAATTATACAAAGATCAACTTCCTGGACAGATTTCATACAAACCTGGACCTGTTATGGTAACTGATGAAGGCAACGTCAAATTCGAGGTCAATTATATCATTGATTCTAAATTAAAGGGCAAGAAACTCGAATACCTTGTTCACTGGAAAGGTTATGGTGAAGAGGATCACACATGGGAGATTGAAGGTCACCTCTCCAATGCTAAAGAAGCCGTGCACGATTTCTACGTATGGAAACTGAGTACCCCACGGTGTCTATGTATGACGACTGAACTTTTCATGTCGTTATTTAATCCTGATGAAAATTTCATGGATGCACCTTTTATTTGGTCTCGCCTGGAATGCAAACCATAGCAGGGGGGTAATGTTACGAACGCTTATTTTCTGAACTTTCTTTTTCAAATCACATGATATTTTCCATGGTCACGTGACAACACATGCACCTTTCTGATCACATGATCTTATCTTTGACTTTTTCATCAGACTCATCACGTGATTCCAACTGCGGTCTAGGCCTGTCACGTGACTCGCCTCATGTACATATTTAATTACTGAAGGTCTAGAAACATCTAGACTCTTATCTCGTATCTCTTATCTATGATGTCATACCCTTAGCCCTTATCTACAGGACGCATGGACCAGTAGATAAACATGTACAAACATTATAGAGTAGTATAAGTACCTTGAATCTAACACCCCAAGAACTCTAGTCAATTTCTTGTTGGGATTCCCTCTTAACAAGTTCCTCTACTCTAAAGCATTTTTGGTGTGAAGCAGCCCAAGTCTTTCTTAGATTTGAGGTTGTCAACAGTTTGAATATTAAATGTTTTATACTACCTATTAAACTCATCTTTTTAGGATTGCTATCACGAGTTGATGAGGGTTTCCAGAGTTTGGAGAGTGTTACAGGGGAACTCAAGGACGTTCCTAGCACAAGAACTACAGGCTAATCCATGGTCAATTTTCATTTTTTATGCCCTTCTTTTCTTTTTCTATGCTTTGATCTTTCTTTATCTTATCTTCTAAGAAAAGGGCAGTTAACTCTATAAGTCCCTGCAAACCAAGGATGCTTTTATTTATATTTTGGTGATACTTTCACCTTTATCTATTCATATCTTACTTCCCTAGAGTCTTATCTCTACTATAGTAATCATATCAAGCCTCGACGACTTGATCTTATCTTATCTAGATCTAATCTCGTTCCTTTACTTTATGTTTCACATCTTTCACTTAGATCTTAGATCAGATCTAACCCCTTATGTTCAGATCTTTATTCCTAGATCAGATCTATGATCTGATCACAAAGCTATGTTCTTTCACACTTTCACCTCTCCACTATGCTTCCATCTCACATTCCTCATGTTAACCTCATGTATTCATATCCTGCCACATCCTCATCTGATGTGCATGTATTTAATATCACAAAGCTATGTCCCCTCCTTCTCTTTCACATTAACATGCTTCTTTATCACCTGATCCACATGTTCTACTTCTCTTCCATTTTGATGCACAGGATTGCATAGCCCTCCCATGCCTCCTACTCATGTATTTAATAGTATCTAGTAGATCTAGTTACAACATGTACAAACTCTACTGTAGTATATAAACCCCCAAGGAGTAGCCTGGTAACCCCAGTCTATTCTCTTGGTACTTTCCCATTCAAAGACTTGAGAACCTCCTAAGCAAAGTGCTTAGTACCCCTTTCCCTTGATCTCTAGCAGAGCTAGTTGATCTCTATCCTTTTGTTGTGTTTTGTGTTGCCTAGACATCGCCCCCAGCTCAGGCCATTTGAGAGAGATCTCATTAATTGGAAAAGGTCATGATACTGAGAAGGTTCCCAGCAAAGGGGACTTGGCAAATTTCTGTCCAGCTTGTCCTCAACCTGGCGTCAATTTACCTGAGGAGTGGGAAAATATGTATGATTGATTAGTAATATTTTTAATCCTCACTTCATCCTTAATTTTCCTTAAATCAGCTGACTCAAGAATACAAAGTGATATAGTTCTCCTTCAATATGTGGTGGATGGAAACTTTATAGCTCAGCACATGAAGATGAAAAGGCCCCAGGATGATGTTTTGCCGGCCGATGGATTAGTCTACATGGTGGAAGATAAGCCATATCAAAACCATGTTTTGTCTGCCCCAGATAATAAGGAGATATGTTGTTTTCATTCCTTGGTAGATTATGAAGTTGCAATTGATTTGGTATTAGAGGTCTACTTGTCAAAACCACAGAGCAGTGAATGCTGCTAATACGAATAAATTAAACTTGCAAGCTACAGGGGTGGGAGCCACTGCCTGTGCATGTCATGGTTGCTTTGTTCCCCATTCAGTGGTGGACTTTTACAAAGGGGAGCAGTAAGTTACTTCATTTGGAAGGCTATTTTAAGTGGGTTCAAAGATGCTGATATTTCATTTGCGGCAGTTCAAAAAAGGCAAAAAAATATTGACTACTCAATTTGTCAAGCTATTTCTCACAATTCTGCTGGAGTACAAAAAGCGCTCATCATTTATGATGTTGCTTGCCAGTGGTATGTTAATCTCAGAAGGAGAGTAAGGTCCTCAGACTTTTTATCCTTGCCCAGAGACTTGGAGATCATTTCTGCAGTTGGAAAGTTTCATCTCAGTGCTCACAAGCCTGATTGCTTTCCGAGGTTTAGCTTTATGCTCCTTAGGGGGGCAGGTCATATTGATGGAAAGATTCTTGAAACTCTTTGGGTGCCCTTCAGCAAAAAGTTTCCCCTTCTGCAAGATCTATGTCTTTGGCCCATCATCAGGAGTTTTATGATGATCATATGAGGGATTCCAACTGGAAGAAGCTGGTGGGATTGGGTGAGATTTTCCATTGACTAGTATGCTATCTACTGACTTCTATCTCATATAGTCAAGAGTTTATGCAAAAAATACAAGGCTGCTTGTAATGGTGTGGATGTGACCAAAGGACCCTTTGAGGAACTCACTCAATTTTTGGATTATAACAAATTAGAACAATGGAAGCAGGAAACTTTGAACATTTATAGTCTGAGGATGAACAAAGGTTTGGGGTTTCATTTGTCAGTAGACAAGCAAATGAATACTCAATTTGCACTTTGGATTAGCACCTACTCTTGCTGAAATTCAATAAAGGCTTGCAGAATCGAGCAGTATGGTTTCAGGAAAGCAGGGCTGTGTGACCTGGTTGATAGAAGGCATCGTTCTGGAGGATACTCAGCATGTGTCTGCAATCTGTTTGGTAGTTCTCTAACACTAATATTTCTTTATAGGGATGCATTGCAAGCTGAGATCAGGTACTTGCCTAGTAAACCCTCTCCTGCACAAAGGGCAGCTATTGCTGAGAGACGTCTAAGACTTCCAGCAAAAGTTTCAAAGTTCAACCAGACTACTCACTTTTTCACTGCTGGTTTGGAGATCAACAGCTCTTCTGTTCAGCCAGATGATCCAGATTTTTGTTCAGAGAAGCTTGGAGATGACATGGAGGAAAATGAGAGGGATTTTTGGCTGGGCAAGCCTGCAGAAGAAGATGTGGATTTCATTGCAGAAGAGGACCTGGTTGAAGAACAGAACACTGAGGATCTTTTGCTGTGAATGCCATCATCTGTAGGCAGAACTTTACTCAAGGAAGCTGGGTTGGATGATTTGGTAAAAGAAGAAATCCAACTCCGCCTGGGACAGGCCAATGACTCCTTGGAAAAATTAAGGACTCATCTAGGCCACAAGGCAGTCCTATATAGGACAAAGTTTCACAGTTCAACTTCTGTTTGGACTGATACTAGGTCCCAACAGGAAATTTGTAGGGCAGTTCTCAAAATCAACAGGGATGTTTGGAGGTATCACAGAGCTAGAGCTTCATTGATTCACTTGGAGACTCCTCAGGCTGTCATGGACAAATACCACATCATAACTCCAAGAGACCTTTCAGTATCCAAGGACATCACTGAAGAAAATCGATTTGGTCAAAGCTCTGATGTTCTCCCTTGGTTTTGGTGAATTGGTGATGTAGATGCTTCTTCGACATCTTGGGCTGATGAATGTGAGTCTTCACATGTTGTTTGTCATTTACACAAGAGAATGGTTTATGTGACTTGCATTAAGTTCTCAGGGTTAGAGATAGGGCAAAGGGCATCTCTGGTGCTCAATATTGACAAGGCGATGGCATCATGGGCTGAGAATCGGAATGGCTGGAATCATAATAATAACCATCTACAATAGTTGCCTTGTACCCAAACTCTGATGTTGTAATTTCAACATTCACATACGCCAAAATATGCCTTGCTTCGAGTCCTTGATTGTAAGTGATCTTTGTCTCAAACTTCTCACTGACAATTAAAGTTTGAGTTCAATTTCTTTCAGTCACTGGTCTGTCCATGTCATTCTGTCCAAATTGTCACCGCAAGTTCAACACAGAAGCCGGTGTTGTTCGCCACCTCAGCCAACCAAGAACTGCCTGTCACAGCTGGCAGAAAGATCTCATTGATGCAGTTGAAGTCCTTGCTCAAGATGATGGCAGAGGCTCCTCCCTTTCAGCAGGCAAACATTCCAACAGATTCATCAAAGTCTATGACACACTACAGCAACTTATTGACCAAAACTGGAATGAGGGCTCGAATGAAGACGATCAAGCTTCAATCCAAACTGACATATCAATGGAGGGTTTGAAGAATACAAGCTGCATTGTTGAGTACGAGGGTACATCCCAAATACATGGCAGCAGACTCACCTTCCTCGATCGCTTCAACTTAGAGTCTCAGGCCTTACAGCGAAAGTTCAACATCTATTATCCTTTTGCTTCCAGTGATGACTGGTCAATGGCACATTACCTCCTCCACTCAGAACTGAGTATTGATGAGTTCCTCTCCCTTCCATTGGTGTGTCCCAAAGTTCCCACTGAGTTAGTTTGTATGCAAGTTAATTCTGAACCATCGCATTCAGGTTAAGACATTCCCGCTATCCTTTTGTACTGCCAAGGAATTGCATGGACGAGCTGAACTTCTACCTTCTGGACCCCCATGGAAATATCAGGTCATGACGACTGCCCACCCCACCAACTCTGTTGTCCGGCTCTACTATTGAGATATCCTCGATTGCATTGAGATGTTGATGAACCACCCATTTTTTGCCGACAAACTAGACCTCACACCAATGAAGGTTTATGAGACAGCAGAGTGTATTTTGTGGATATATAGTGAATGGATGACAGGCGACAAAGCATGGTACATGCAGGTAGGTATTTGATATTTGACTTGAGACGACAATATATCAGTAACAAAATTTCTAGTCACATCTACTGCCCGGTGCCACCCTACTCGGTGTCATCCTTTCCTCTGACAAGACCAATACATATCACCAATTTGTCAGGTGGCCACGTTGCCCATCCACTTCTCATCAGCCTTGCAAACATCAAGATGGAGCACCGTAATAAAGCTTCTAATCATGCCTTCCTGCTTGCTGCTCTCCTGCCTTTCGTGGAATTCATCCATCATGTCCCTCAGATTCATACTGTGCTCAACAATCGACTCATCCACCAATGTCTTGATGTCATCCTGGAACCACTTAAAATGGCAGCAAAGCTTGGTCACATGATGTCGGATCCACTCAGCAACCTTCGACTATGTTATATGGTCCTCGCATCATATATCACTGACACTCCAGAAGCTGGTATGCTTGCTTGCGTCCATAGTCGGACCTCCCATCTCACTATGGCGTCCTATGAGCAGCTTGGCGATTCCTTTTGTCACCCCCCACGGCACGGTTCCACCACCCTTGCACAGATTAGATCCCTCAGAGAACGTTGAAGAGTTCTTCACGGCTTGTAAGGGATTTTGCCTGAGTGGAGTATCCGATCCATTTTGAATGGACTGGCCCTTAGCCAATTCATGTACTGGAAATGCTGCACCACTTTCACCAAGAGTTCAATGACCACGAGCTACAGTGGTGCTTTAATCTTGTTGGTGCTCAGGAGCTTGACTTTCGCTACTCCATTCTACAACCAGTTGTAGGGTATAGACATTTCAAGACTGGCATTTCCAAGCTCAAGCAGGTTACAGGACGGGCACAGCAGGACATTCAACGGTATCTCATTGCCGTCATAGCAGGCACAGCTCCACCAGCATTCATGAGGGCCCTTCATGCCCTCATGGATTTACGTTACCTTTCACAGGCCCCATCCATCAGCAAATCCATGTGAGAACAGATATCCAAGGCTCTTCATGAGTTCCACAACAACAAAGATATCATTACTGTCCGAGGGGCCCATCGAGGAGGAAAATCCAAGAAGGTTCTCAACCATTGGCGTATTCCCAAGCTAGAGCTGATGCAAAGTGTCACTCTCAACATTGCAAAAGTTGGTGCACCCATCCAGTGGTCTGCAGACACCACAGAATATGCACACATTACCTTCATCAAGGATCTTGCTGAATCCACCAACAATCAAACCTCAGATTTGCTGCCATCTGGACCGACTAGAGAAAGCCCATCTCTTTGAGAATGCCATCAAAGTCATCAACGGTAATGGTGATTGTTACGGACTCTAATTTTCTATTCTTTCTTTTTCTAGTCACGTGATATTTTCCACGGTCATGTGACAACACGTGCACCTTTCTCATCACATGACCTTATCTTTTATTCGGACTCATCACGTGATCCACGGTCTAGACCAGTCACATAACTCACCTCACCTATTTAATTACCGAAGGTCTAGAAACGTCTAGACTCTTATCTCGTATCGTTTATCTATGATGTCATACCTTATCTACAGGACGCACGGACCAGTAGATAAACAAGTACATACAAAGTAGTCAGTATATATACCTTGAATCCAACGCCCCAAGAACTCTAGTCAAGTTCTTGTTGGGTTTCCCTCTCAACAAGTTTCTCTTAGCTCTAAAGCATTTTCTGGTGTGAAGCGTCCCAAGTCTTTATTAGATGTGAGGTCGTCAACAGTGATGAAGACAATGGGAATAGCTCTGGTGCCAAGGAAGATGAAACACAAGAGGAGTCAGCAGACAATACTGTTACTCATCTTGGGGGATCTCCTCATCAACCTACTGACTTCTTCAAGAAAGCGGAGATCCTCAAAGCTTCTACCAAGTCTACCATCTGGCCTCCACGTCCTTTTGTGTTACGGTCGTAACAGGTTACACGGGTAACATCTCTTATCTTATCTTATCGGAATCACATGACTCGGATCACGTGACATCCCGCTTCTTTCCATCCTCATGTGACTAGATCACACGACCACTCCCCTCATGCAATCACACCCTCCTTTATCCAGGACATTCGTCACACATGGACACTTGGTCTCGTAGAGTAGACCATTTCTGAATTATTCCCCTTATAGTTATATGACTCTCATGGTAATTACCGTCATGCTTCTACTTCCTTTCTTCTCTTCCATTTGATGCACAGGTTGCATCCTTATGTTGTTCATTCCCGCCATGCTTCTCAGCTTCCATTCCAACATGCGTATTTAATTACCACTAGTCTAGACTTAGATCTAAGATAGGGTACAAACATGTACAAGTAGATCAGTGCTCACTATATAAACCCAGAGGCTAGCACCGAGGATTTCCTCAGTCTAGTTCTCTTGGATATTCCCTCCAAAGAGTCCCACTCGAAGTCTCTTCCACTTTCTTTCTAAGTCTTAGTAGTTGTTGTTTGCTTAGAGCCTAGTTTGCTCTTTGACAATTTCACTTATTGTATTACAATTGTGAGTCGTAACTAGAACTCCAAGGTATCTCTGAGCTCTCCTCGACCGACTGAGGCTTTAGTCGACATCTGGGTTAGGGAAGAAGATGCAACAGACATCGAGAAGCAAGGAAATGATCCTGGGTTGGGATATGAGAGGGAACCAAAACAAGGTAGTCATGAAGGGGAATCCCTTCTAAGGAGATGAAGTCCAGGTAACAAGAGCTGGTCTCCTTAGTGTTTAGCTCAAGAGGGCCAGTCAAGGGCTAGTAGTAATGAGGTATGAGTGGTGTAACCACAAGGAACGATGAGCAGAGGTTCCCAAAGGCTCAAGGACTTGAGCCCAGGTGAATACCGTGAATTGAATAGGTCAAAGTTAGAGAATACAAGCTGGGACTTATATCAACTCTATATATACTGCTTAGGGAGATTTAGGGCAGGTGAGACCAGATATGGTAACCTAAGTAAGGGCAGGCAAGACACGTGTCAGGTGACAGAAAGGGCACATCGTGTATGCGGTACCGTGACTCGATAGGTGGTGTCTAGTGAGGTTAGGTAATACAAAAGGCAATACCTTGGATAAATTAGGAACAGGAGAGAACAGATCAGTGAGGCTATCTAGCGGGTATAGTCAGGACAGAGAGCTGTGCCTGGGGAGACTAGGATCAACAAAGCAGTAGATACTGCCATGGGTGGGGGTGGTGATGAGGATAGCCATGGGGAGTTGATGGCTGTAAGATTTGTGGAGGCGGTAAGGACAGCCACAAGGCTGTGCAGGCTGTGCGACAGGATCGCAAGGTATGATGAGGATCCAGGATTGACCGTAGAGGTCCAGGCTTTAAGGGTCCAGTGCTTGTTGGAAGACGGCAAGGTGATGGGGTAGAGAGGAAAATGGGCAGGTATCTTGGCCAACCATAACATATTGCTTACAACCTCTATTATCTTAAACCTTACAACTACATTTCTGTTGACCATTATTGTGTATTTACCAGTACTTGACTGTTATTGACCAGTGTTGACTATTGTTGACTATTGCTATTGTTGACATTTATTTGTCTCACTAGTGCATAATCATTAGCGCACACTATCCACCAACCAGACCATCAAAAAGAAGTACATTCTTACACCAATCCATAAACATCAGTTGAACAACGCACATTATTGACTACACTAAGTCTATCACCAACTCAATTTCATTGAATTGTCTAGGAGATACTACCCAATCCCTAGCTTATAGTGTTTTAACTGTGGAAGGCTAAGCACACAGAGTCTGGAGGAGCAAGATTATTTGTATTATAGTCAGTTCCTGTTGCTTAAGCCTAAGAAAGAAGACACCATCTGCCCCTGCTGCTGTGCTCCATGCATGCTGATCCTGAGCAAAACATCAAGCCTTCTGATATGAGAACAAATTGATTAGTTTATGATAATAGTAAATGACAACCATACTAGTACCTGATTATCATGCAGCCTGTACTGTTCGAAAGTGCAAAGATTTATGTATTTGTTGAGGTAAAAGTGTTGAGCCTTGACCAAAGCATGGCCTTGGATCCATTGAGGGTTGACAGCTTCACATGGAAACGAAGGAATGAGATGGCAGTGCTGTGCAATGTGTTTGACTGGAATGACTTCAGCATGGGGATGTCACTGCCTGGTTGAGGGGCTGAGGCGAAACATCTTCAAATTCTTATTGTATGTCTGCATGGGCTTGAACCAATGGACATACACAAGTGGTTGAGAATAAGATCCAAGATATAAAGGAATCTTGAATAAAACATGCACATCTGCCACATGGAGGCCTGTGTGCATGTTTAGTTTGGAGGTGACTACAATAAATCACTCACCATGTAATGTATCTTGATCGGATGAGTCTGTGTGGTTGGTCACAAGTACCATGTCAAATCTTGCCAAAGTGGCAGGTTTTCGGATCCCATTTGAGTGCAGTGGGTGTGCACGAATTCTTGGCTGATCCTTACATGGGGTATGTTCATTGGGTGGTAATAAGAGCACGAGGTTGGTGAAAATGTCAAAGTGATCATACTGTTGACGACCTCAAATCAAATAATGACTTGGATCGCTTCGCACTAGACTTGCTTTTAGAGTAAAGAGTTTTGGAGGGAAACCCAACAAGAACTTGACTAGAGTTCTTGGGGCGTTGCATTCAGACTACTTATACTACTCTAATTGTTTGTACATGTTTATCTAGTGGTCCATGCGTCCTGTAGATAAGGTATGACATCATAGATAAGAGATACAAGATAAGGGTCTAGACGTTTCTAGACCTTCGGTAATTAAATACATGAGGCGAATGTTACAGGGGAACTCAAGGACGTTCCTAACACAAGGATTACAGGCTAATCCATGGTCAATTTTCAATTTTTATACCTTTCTTTCATTTTTCTATGCTTTGATCTTTCCTTTTCTTCTTTTATCTTATCTTCTAAGAAAAGGGCAAGTAACTCTGTA
>JBBPMQ010000457.1:0-18395 GCA_038090375.1 Boletus rubroflammeus | reverse complement strand
AAGCGCGCGGATTGCTTACCATTTCTCATACGCGTGTTGGGCCAGTGTTGAAGCAGCGAGTGGACCGTCTCGAACACGAGGTGATCAGTAGCATTAGGGTCTGGAAGCCTGTCGAGGCTCCACTCCGTAATATCCCCATCGGCAAGAATAGCTGGGTGGTGCTCAGCCTGCCAATGGTGGCCAGAGCCCAATGGCACCTGGACGGCGAGCGCGGGGACGAGAACTGTTGCGACAAGACTGAAAAGAGTTGCTCGCAGCATCGCGGAAGCGGCGGGAGAACAGCGAGGCGGTACTCATGCCGCTGCCATGGCTGCTGCGGTTAAGCGCGGGTATTGGTAAAGTTCAGCACATGATTCGCTTACCCGCCAACTCGTAGCCTTGTAAGTGGAAACGGCCGAATTATTAGTAGTCGCGTTGCTATGCCACTCAAGCGAGTTCTGGTCGAGGAACATGGGCTGAGATCCCGACCCCCGCTTATACGACATGACGACACCACCGCCATCACCGCTACACACTTTACGCGTTCATCAGCAACCCGTCTTGACTCTCTCTGTCTCGCTGGACAACGAACGAATATATTCTGGAGATGGAAAAGGACGGGTCGTCATCACATCCACAAGATCGCTCCGAGCAATCGCGAATTGGGAGGCCCACAAGGACGGCCTGCTTGGCATCGAAGAATACGGGGACAATGTTATCACGTTCGTGTCCCCTCTCATCGACGCTACGTGGAACTGACGACCTCTCGCAAGTCATGGCAGAGACAACAAGATTCACGTCTGGCAGCGTCCAACGGAATCGGTGTCCATCCGTCAGGGCGGGGCAGCTTCTTTGACAGATCAACCTCCCCCTCCGCTGTGTTATTCCTTGGACGTCAATGCACTCAACTTTTGTCGATTCTCTCTTCTTCCGAATCTCAGTTCGGATAGTGAGGTTACAGCGCTCATCGCTGTCCCAAACCTCGTCGAATCAGCTTTAGTAGGCTCTACCAGTAGACGTCTACAGTCCTCACGTGAACGTGCCCTTTAGGCGGACATTTGGACGTTGCCCAACCTCACAAGACTACATGCTGCGATCGGAGACCCAGAAGATACATCCGCTACTCACTTCTCCGATGGCCGTTCTGGGAACAAATCTGGTCAGTCGATTCTAGGTGCACATCGATGGACCCCACGAAAAATTCGCAGGCATCATCATGTCATTGCACCTTTATTATCCCCCCTTAACGTCACCATCTACGTCAAAGGCGCAACGAGAGCTACGACTTTTATGTGCGTTCGAAGATGGGGGCGTCGTTCTCCATCGGCGCACCTCCCCTGAAGGCAGGCAGACAGTGCAAGGCCAAGGGTGGCAAGTCGTCTGGAAGCGCCGATTGCATGTCGAATCAGGTTCGTCGTCGCGTGCTAACGCAACACCGACCTTCTTTTCCGATCCCCGTTGGCTCTAGTGATGGCCATGGGGGTATCAAAGGACTGTAGCTTTGCGCTGACGGTCTCTGCTGATCACATCGTTGGAAGATACGACCTTGTACGTCATTGTGTACTGGACTCGAGACGAAGCTCAGACCGTATCTCTTCTCAAGAATACGCCGACGGAAATCGAAGGAGAACAATCGGCTCGGGCATTCAGAACCAAGCATCCAGGAAATGGCGCCATTGCCATCCGTGATGATGGGCGTGTATGCGCAGTCGGAGGCTGGGATGGTCGGTGAGTCTCGTTCTTCCACCATGGATTATATCACGGTCCCTCAGGTTCTATCGGGGTCTAGGGTGCGGCTTTACTCGACCAAGAGTTTTAAGCCGCTTGGAACGTTAGTGTATCACAAAGAAAATTGTCATGCCCTCGCTTTTGCCTCGACCTACGGAGGACGCACCATCGACCTGGATTCTGGTAACGTTTCGAATGGATTGGATGGCGATGAGGATGAGGATGACATGACCGACGAAGAAAAGCGTCAACGAGGACAGTGGTTGATCGCGGCAGGAAAAGACAACCGAGTATCGATATGGAGTTTGATGAGCTTCGAAAAAGGGACAACTGTTTGAAGATGTCACCAACTTCAACCCTCAGTATTTTTGGTATGTTGTGCAGACTACAGTAGATGAATAACAATAAATAAATCTGGAAACGACGCCCGACAACCAAGCTAGAAGGAATCGACAAGACTCGCCAACCAATCGTACATCAATCCGTGAATATTCAATCATTTCACAAAAGACCTGCAGAATGCAGGTCACGGTGTAATCGCAATTCATCAAGTTCCTGTTGCGTCGGAATGCGTATTTCATCTTGAGCTAACTCTTGGTCGTCCAACCCAGAAAGATGGAATGCATTCTCGAGTGCCCGGCGGGTCGCAATATCTCGCTCAATTTCCTCCACTGTAGGTGGTCCTCGTGCTTGGGTAGCACGAATGGAGGCTTCCCAATGTTTAACGCGCCAGAAGCCAATCAAGGAGGATGAGAGAAGGAACCAGCCTGGCAGGGATAGATCAAAACACCGTACATCCAAGGATATCCTTTATCTACGTACCCAAAGTCATGAGCAAAAATGACAACCACGCTTTCGATGTAATATTGAGGACTGCGCTGTTCGAGAGTGGTGGATGCTCAGCAGAAGCAGAAGCAGAAGCGGCCGGCAAAAAGGAACGTTCTGATATCCCCTGTATCCCCGAGGGGTTTTCGGGTGGCATCCCGAAGCCATCCTCTCCGGCACGGGCATAAAAGCCGAATTGAATCAAGGTGAGACCAAGGCCAGCTCGAGAGCCAAACTTGGCTGCGTGAGTTGTATGAAGGAGGTAGGTGAGCAGGAAACCGACGAATTGGAAGAAAAACGATGTGAAAAGGTTGGCGACGAAAGTGAATATGGAACCAGATGGAAGATCATCGATGATCATCCCGGAATCTGTGTCCAAACCCGCAGGTGCATGCACGGTTGTTTCCCAGTAGGGAGGTACTGCATCTGCCTGAGCAGCAGCATACGACTTGGAGCAAGGATCAGTGAGAAAGTCTTTCTGTGGATCAAAGAACGTACTGGGGGTGCGTTATTCTGTGTCTCCTCGGGCATGACATAGACGCTGCCATTGTCTGTGCGCACTTGCACAGGTCTGCTTGGCTTCGCAGTGACGTTTGCAAAGACGCCATCGTTTTGCATCCCCCCACCCATGGCTCGAGAATGGGGTATCCCAGTGACAGGCAAACGTGTGTAATGAGTGGGTAGTATGGCGCCAACGGCCCGGCGGAAGAAAGAAGGACGATGAATCGGGGTTTCTACGGGTGACGAGGGGACAAGTCCATTGGAGTTGCCAAAGTCGTTGGGGAGTGCGACGGCGGACGGACGAGGAGGGGAGCCAGGGGGTGGTCGAACGTAGTCAAAGTCGCGCTCGAAATCGTACGTGGCTGGGACCGTTGAGTTCGGCTTGGCTGTTTCCCCGGGCGGTCTGGACTGAGTCGTTGCCTCTGAGTTGAGTTGTTCCTCCTCCTCATCAGAAGCAAATGCTTCGTTGAGTTCGCGATCTGCTTCCTGCGTTGGTTGCTGCGTTGGCAGCGGTGCGTAACCGACTGGCATCTGGGGCTAGGAGCTCTGCGTCCTCGATGTCTGCTCTGTCCTAGTAACAAAATGAATGGAAAGGCTGTGAGATGCGACTGGGCCCCAAAGATTCAAATGCCACGCCACGCTGCGCTGGTACTATTATGTAACATTACAGTAAGCTTGGTAGACTAAAACATCATCGTCACTACAATAGGTCCTCAGACCACGGTGCTGCCTCTGAAATCTCCTTTTCAAGCGCTTTCACCTTCTCTTTCACTACCGCCAACGCGTCTTGTCCTATGGGAAGGTGTAACGGCATATCACCACCTTCAACCAGCGAGTAGATGGCCTTGACAAACTTGGCTGGATCTCCCCCGAAATTGAACCCCGGAGTAGACAACAAACTCTGGAAGGTTGCAAGCGCCGATGTTTTATCGTTGTAAACCGGATTCTCTGGCAAAATTATGGCGTTGGGAATTGCATTCGTGGTGAAGGCTCCAGGTTGTATGATGCATATCTGGTCCAAGTGTCAGCGATAGGCTACATTGGGAATGGTCGACAGTCACCCCACCTTGATGTTCCATTGCGGAAGAATTTCCTTTGCCAGCCCCTCCGAAAAACCATCAAAGGCTACATGTTCCCAAAAGTAAGTCACCAACCCGTCCTGGACTCCTGGGTTGAGTGGTCTTACCATGTTTACTAGTATCGAGGACGTCAGTGCATTTCACGGATCAATGTGCACATCAGACCTACCTAGCACCATAAAATGTCAAGCCAGGCATGGTATCCACTCCCGCACTAGAGCTATTTTGCAATAACATTCCGCCGCGGCCTGGTTCATTCGCCTCTCTAAAGAACTTGATAGCCGCCCGGCTGACATTGACTGCACCCCAGAAATTGACCTCAAACATGGCATGAGCAAGGTCGAGCGGGGTCGTTTCTGCGTCTCCAACGACGCCATAGCCCGCGTTGTTGAAGACGACGTCCAATCTGCCGAATATCTCCTTGGTTTGTGCAAACGCATGGTCGATGTCGGCCTGGTTGGTGACATCGACTTTGAGTACGAGCAATTTGTCTTTGGAGTAGCTCGCCGAGAGCTCTTGGAGCACCTCGGGCTTCCTTAGCGTCGCAACGATGATATCACCTTTGCTCAAGACGAATTCCGTCAGGGACTTTCCGAAACCAGATGATGCTCCGGTGACTGGTAGAGGTGGAGCATTAGTATTCATCTCTCAGATATCTGGCGTGGAATGCCTACTTAGCCAAACGCGTGGAGTTGCCATGTAGATAGTTCGACCGAAGATAATTTCTAGGAATCCTGGATACGTCCTACTCTACCTTATATACTCGGAATTTTGTGGAGTATGATAAGCCTCAAGTATATGATACGCCCCACACGGACTCTGACCAATCGTTTTGTCATGGCGCAATCCAGCGGCAGACTACGAAAGGCGCTGATTCATTCGACCTGGGCACAGCGTCTATATCACTACATCCTAGGTTATGTAAACCACCGAAGTGGCGCAGGCTGTGTGATGACGTTGCGGCATGGGATAATTGCTTTCTCAGCTGAGATGATTCGGGCTTTTGCAAGCGTATTGTCATCTAATTGTAGCAGGTTGCGTTGGTCGTCGAATGCTCGCCCCTGAAACACTGCTGTTTCGCACTGTCGGACTCCCAGTACTAAACAACTGCGACATCGTCTACAGTAACAACGGAACAACACGCTCTGGAAATCCTCGAACTGAACGGTTGATATGAAACGGATCCAAGCCTATCAGGAAAACAAGGTAGCAAATTTCAGGTCTACTATTAACTGTGGAATCGCAAAGATTCGGTGGGTGAGGTGCTGGATCATTTCTGGAAACAACTCGGGACCTGTGATGAAAAACTGAAGGAAAATAGTTAGTCAAAACAAAAACTTTAATCACTCAATCGTACAGGAACGTCTGAAGGAGGAGGATTTCGTGTCGGCGCAGAAGTCTTTCGAGGTGTTGTTTCGGGGATTAGATCCCAAACGTCAGGACATGGCAGCGGAGTTCTTGACTCATCTTGGTGTCGCATGTAAGTAAAATTGCCCAATCGCTTTTAAACGCTTGACGATCATCAATGGCCGGCAGTCACGAATCCAGGAGGGCAAAAATCCGGGACAAGTAGTATTGCGTTTTCCGTCAGTGAAGTCATCAACGAGGAGACGGCCAAGCTCCTTGAGCGAGTCAACGAAGAAGGGGATTTTGCAACACGAACCCAAGAGCTCTTAAAGGCGTTGGTGCGTATATATTCATCTCGGAGCCATACCATCCTCTTTATCACCGTACCGAGCAGTCATTTAAAATTTCTGTCAGTTGACTGGCACGGAATTTGTGCCTTTCGGTGATGCTGGAATTGATCCTGCTCTCGCGCACATCATTCCAAATTCTATACACGGAAAGGTTTGCATCGGAACTATTGCAATCACCACTTGTTTTCTCATAACTTTCATTTAGCCAGACACTCTGAAGTGTGTAGCTATGTTTGCCGGTGCCGCCGCAAGAGATGACATTGTGAGCCATCTGAATAACATTGGCAATGCCATGAATATGCAGCAGGATGCTCATACCTCATACAATAAATCGAAGTGGGGAATCGAGGCAAAGGAAGAGGGTGGAGAGGTGCGATTTCATTGATATCTCATCATCATCAAGTACTGATCCATTGATTAGGTCAAATACTTATTTCGAATGGTTCCCACCAATCCTAATATTCGCGCCCCGGGGTAGATCGCTTTGAGGGAGGGCGATGAAATTCAGTTCGGAAAGGGACCCGAAGGCAAGAAGCTCAACAATGGACCCATCCCAAGACTTTGTAACCTTCAGCTGGCTGTTGCTCGAGCTCTGAAGATGAGTGGTGCTGCTGATGTAATTTTGGAGTGGAAGGACTGTGCGGATGACGATGGATGTTATCGTCCCTTCATTGCCTCCGAAGAGTTCTGTGATATGTTGGATGCCAAACTCTTTCTTTCTGGCAGAGCCGTGGTTGCATAGTTCTCTCCTCCGTATCAGAAAGTCAGATGGGCCTCAAGCGCTGAGAAAGCAATAATCCCATGCTGCGCAGTTCATTTTGATCCCTTTGAGTGAGCAACCCATTAATTCATGTCAAGCTGACAACATCTTCACTGAACTCATCTCTCAGGACGTTTAGTGGCAGAGAAACCATATTAATGCAGCTGCACATTCTACCTTCTACAACCCAAGCATTCGCTTGAAGCCCTGCCATGCTGCGAAGCTGATGCCAGTCATTGGTATAATCTTCAGATAGCCAATACTGAGGCCGACAAAGAATCCTCTCCACCCTCCGGACGTATATACGACCCTCATTGTCTCACCCCAACCTAACCATCGATCGGGACGCGTCAAACCTCCTACTTGCATACGTCGTCGAACGACCTCGAAAGGGTAAGACGCGGTCTGGGATATGGCCCCGGACACTGCACCGATGGCGAGATCTGCGGCGACACTGGGCCGGTGGGCCTTGCCACCTACAACAGGGTAGAAATAGGCACGGCAGAAATCCCACACGAGGAACCCGGTCCCCGCATAAGGAATCATGCCGACCACGGTGACAGTGAAACCGCGATAAAACTTGAGTATCGGAAACCGTTCGAATATTTGTTTGGGGGTGGACGGGGAGACGGGGGAGACAGCGGCTTCGTGGAAGATGTGGGAAACAGCACGGATGAAAGAAGGTCGTCCTGCGTTGTTTGTCATGCGACTATCAAATGCCATGCGAACTCTGATCAACTCTAATGGGTATGTGAATGTGACAGATGTCATTCCTTGACAGATGCATGTTAGAGAAACTGGTAGGGACGTTGCAGGAAGAACACACACCTGCTAGCGCGCCGGCAGTGAATCGTCGAAGGTTTGTTTCGTAATCGGGTGTTGGTATGAGCAGCTAGTGGGGATGTCAGTTCGAATGAACATTTGCTATGCAAAACACAACAACATACCGGTCGCCACTGATCGTACGCCATAAACTTTATGGCGGCGTACGGGAATATACGGACTAGCGTTGCAGAGTGTCCTTGGAACAATCCTCGTGCGCCAGCATCCCCGTATATTGCAAGACCAGCTTTAAACGCGCCTGTCCACGACCCTTGAGAAATGCACGAACGTCAGGGTGGGACGGAAGCAGATAGATCTATACGCGATACTGATACCTGCATATTTCTGAAAGTCGGGGTTTGAGGCTTGGAAAAGAATCTTGACTCTGTCGAGAGGTGCGACGGCCGTTTTTGCCTTGCAGAGATTCAAAGGCGTTTACTATACAAGTAGTCGCACAAGAAAGAACAGGGTACGCACGATACACCCGGCGAGACCACCTGCAAGACCGGAGCGGAGGGCATAGTCAAGGCTGCGCTTGTCTCGATGAGAAGCGACAGTGGAACTCATTGATAAATGTTGATGGCTCTCATGTGCAGACCGGATGAAAATGCGATGGTGGAAGAACAAGAGGGAGCTCCTGCAAGCCCAGCGTTCACGCACACGCGCGCATAAGCTTTTTCGGATGTACTTGCCGAAGGATCTTACCCGTTACAGTGGTCACAGGTCACGTGAACAAGAGGTATCACATGTCACGCCGGATTCCGGGCCATCGATATACCGAACCTCCGTCGATAAAATTAACCACTCCGGGACAAGTGATCGAATGCAGTTATGAAACGACTCCTCCAACCTGATTCCCCATATCCAGGACGAGAAAATTCTGGCAGCCCTTGGCACTGTCGGCATTCCAGGAGTTTGTACTCCATGACATATGTAATGAGTCTACGGAAAGATGAACACATGCGTGTGTCGTACTAGTCGTTTTCAAGTAGCTCTCGTTATTGCGCTTATCGTCGGTGCGCTTCGATATTTTACCTTCAAGTCTGCTCCTCAAACCTCTTCACACAAAGGCGGTGGTCCAGCGATCACACTGGCACGAACCCGACTCTGGTACCTCTGACGCATGTCTGTCTGCTGTACGAGTGCGCACGTACAACGCCGTTGTGGCGGACGCGTGGCCGCCCAGAGCTACTGACTGGTTTCATTCGACTCTTGGATTCAGAGCCGTGGATACCTTTTACATTCCCGAGAACTACGGTGTTATCCATCGATCCAGACCATACTCCGTTGGCATAGATCGAAGGGCACCGGTAGACCAGGAGCTCTCTTTGCTGCATGCAGCCCATGTGTCTGTTGCAACTCACGACACTTTTGGCACTACGTGGTTAGGCGGACATAACGAACACTACTACATCCATTTCTGTACATGCTGTGCCCGAGCTTTTCGAAGCTGTTATCTTCTGTGGTGGACCCGCTTAACATCTCATACCCATCCAAGGTTCGTCCAACTTTTCGTACAATGAGGAAACTTCATTATCCTTAGTCCTTTGAAAGGTTCAGGGAATCGGTCTGTGACCGTTCAAGTTCCCTCTTTGCCTCTTTGGATCGCTGTTGTGATTCCCCGGGAGCAGCTTCTCAGAATAATATATGCTTCGAGCTCTAGATAGTATGGAAGAAAGTCAATTTACTCACAAACAGAATTACAAAATGAAATATTTTGAGTCCATCTATGATGAGGCTTAAAATATCTTATTTTGTAGTTCTATTTTTAACTGTAGTTTGGAGCCCTCAATTCCCGGCAGTGTCACCTTCGAGGGGGTATATAGCGGCATCGAAAAGGTGTGTGTTGTAACTGACTAAACGGGTCCCTTCCTGCTTATCATGTCGCCCATTCGTGCAGCAAAGGAATCAGATGAAGCAGTATTGGCGAGTCTGGGGTATAAACAGGAGTTCAAGCGCGCCTTTAAACCCCTCGACGTGAGTAGTATACGGTTCATATATATGCTCGCACATCAATCAAAGTGGTTTCTGCTAGGTTTTCGGAATCGCATTCAGTGTCATTGGGCTGTTACCGTCGATATCGTGCGATAATATGGCATCCATGCTTTTACATTTGCTGTTTTCTCAACTTTTAACGCCATTTCGCAGTTCCGTGCTTTCGAATTCGATATCCAATGGAGGAGTTGTGTCGATGGTGTGGGGCGTACGTTGGGTACTGTTCGTTGTCTGCCTTTGTTCTCTGACGCTGTCTAGTGGGCTTTTGGGTCGTGTTTCATTCTGTGCATTGGCATGGCACTGGGCGAACTGGTGTCATCGGCCCCGACGTCAGGTGGGGTACGTGTCTTGGCTCTTCCGTCGACGAAAACCGGTACAGATGATGTGTCTTACAGCTGTATTACCTGACGTACAGGTTATCGTCTCCTCGGAGTCGCAACCTCTTGTGTTGGATCGTCGGATGTAGGTTTCGCCGTGTTCGTCTTCGGCTGACGGTTTTTGACAACTAGCTCTAGACGCGAGTACGATTAGCACCATCGCTGGAATGGGTATGTAAAGACCATGTTTCACCTTGTCCTTTAAATGGATCATCTATCCAGCTTCGGTCGACTGGGGATGTACTCTCCAGATCGCTGCCGCAGCGAATATAGGTTCTGATGGGCAGTTGGTTATCACGAGCAAGCAATCCTAGTGAGTGTCTCTGCCAATATGACTCGATACTGGGTGTGAAAGAGTCTGTGACAGTGGCGTTTACGCTGCAATCATCTTCAGTCAAGGTGTTATTTCTAGTCTTGGGACGAAAGTGCTTGCGAGGATACAGAAAGTATACATAGTTTTCAACATCCTGTGAGTTCGAGTTGTACTTCCTGCCAGCGTGTGATGGTGGTCTGAAATGCGAACAGGCTATGTCTAGTAGTCATTATCGCGTTACCGATCGCAACACCTAAAGAGCTAAAGAATCCTACCTCATATGTCTTTGGGGATTTCACGAATCGTGAGTACCATATCCATATCTAAGATTCTGAGGCTGTCAAATTGACAGTGAACTAGTTTCTGGATGGCCAGACGTATTTTCATTTATTCTCGGTTTGTTGGTGCCTCTTTGGACGCTCTGTGCGTTTGCCTTCCGTGTTTGGTCGCTCACACCATCTTTATCATCACTGCTTAAAAGCTGGTTATGACGCGGTCATATGTATCAGCGAGGAGTCATCCAACGCTGCAACGGCCGCACCTTGGGGAATGGTAAGTCTAAACCTTGTTCTCGTACTCAAGACCAACCTCGAAAGATCGAAAAAAAAGGTCTGTGCCATCGCGATTGCAGGTGTACTGGGATGGGGTTAGTCCATACACATGCCTGTCCACACCGTCTAAATATCTCAGGTCGACATTAGCCATCAACGTGTCGCTGGCATTTTGCATGGGGTCGGACCTCTCCAACGTCCTGGGCAGCACTATCAGCCAACCAATGGCCCAGGTATTTCTGAATTCGTTCGGAAAGTCATGGACGCTAGTCCTATGGTCGTTCGTCATCCTAGTCCAGTAAGTTTGTCCACTTTTTTCCCCCCCTCTCTCACCGTCCCCATATCGCCTTCAGGTACATGATGGGCTCCTCCCTAGTCCTCGCGGCCTCTCGCCAATCGTTTGCATTCGCCAGGGACGGCGCTCTCCCCCTCTCCAACCTGCTCTACCGAATGAACGCTTACACGGGCACACCCATCAACACAGTCTGGTTCAGCTGCGTGCTCGCACTCCTCCTTGGCATGTTGGCACTATTAGGTCCGGGTGCGATCAGCGCCGTGTTTTCGATTTCGGTGACGGCGACGTATGTGGAGTTTACCACGCCCATCCTGTCGAGGTTTATGTTTGAGAACGATTTCAAGCCGGGACCGTTTTCGCTCGGGGTATTGGTGAGCCCCGTTCCGCCTGTTGTTGTACGACGACGAGGGAAAAGGGACGCTGACGCGATGTTTGACGAATCTGACCTTTGCTGCCGTGTAAATTTAATTTAACTTGTTGTTTGCAGAGTGCCCCGATAGCAGCCATCGCGGTGACGTTTATGCTCTTCATGCTCGTCATTCTCTGTTTCCCATCTACGCCCGATCCAGACGTGGCGAGGATGAACTATACGTTGGTCGTTTTGGGCGGGGTGATGTCGTTCGCGATGGGGTGGTATTATTTCCCGATGTATGGAGGTGTGCATTGGTTTCAGGGGCCGAGGTCTAACGCGCCGTCGAGGACTCGGAATGCGTCGGTAGGGGACGAAGAGGGGTCGGCTCTGGAGAAGACGGTGGTGGAGCAGGAGAGTAGTAGGGAAGATGGCGTGCTTTGAAGAGCGGGCTAGGAGGTGGTGGTGCATAGAGGTTCTGCCAGTGGGTGCGAGAAAACTTGCGCGAGGACGCTATCTTTGTTTGTTTGAATCTACGGAGGAAAAAAAAAGATGGAGTGCGCTGTGCGCAAAAAAGGGGTGTTTGGGACTTCGTTTCGTTTGGTAGTTGTACGAGTTTCCTTTCCGCAACAAGATCTAATTTCGCCACGACGTACGACGACGGGAGTATTAAAAAAAAGTATACGCTCAAGCTCACTCTACGTACTTTGGAATGCAGTCACACAAGTCACTCATATCGAATCTCGATCCTGTTAGCCAAGTAGTTGGTCAAATGATCATCCTCGCGACGGAAGCAAATGATCGATTGTGGCTTGCTGTCATTGTGTCAATCAAGAATGCGCATCATGTGCTGCGGAATTACCTACCGCACCGAGGTCGACCCATGATGCATGATGCATGATGCGCGTTCGCGTTCCTGTTGTGTCGCCATGGCAAACAAATTGAGATAGTAAACGTTAGGTATTATCGAGCATAGACCGAGCATGAAATCAGGTTTAAACTTTCACGAGGGCGCGCTGCACAGCCGGAGATCGGGAGGAGATGAGTCGGCCCGAGAGGGTCGGTCATTCGTGATCAGCGAGATGCGATGAAACAAGACATGTTTCATTAGATATATGAGTGTCTGACATTCACGCACCACGCCATCACAACTTGGCCTTATCCATGTTCTTATCTTTATCCTTTTTTCAAATCAGCAGACCAAGGCGCCGCATCCACGACGACCTTGTCCATCATCCTCGCTCTGTCCTGCAACATCGCCAAAGTCCCCGATCGGCAAAAACAACGGTATCTTCTTGTCATCACGAGCACCGACGACGATCCGATACAGCGTCTCTGCCAACTTGTACGGATCTCCATCAAACGACATTTCTTCAAGGGTATCTCGCAAAGCTGTGGCCACGGTATCGACGTAGGCTGGGTGGGTGGGAAGGATGTGGATAGTGGTGTTGGTGTTGGTGTCGAACGCGCCGGGTTGGATGATGGGGGTGAGTGATCGACTTGAAAGGTGTGAGGCGAGTCGAGATGTGGGACTTGCCTTGATGTTCCATTCTAATGGAAGTTCTCTTGAGAGAGATTCCGTGAAGCCTTTGATGGCTAGATACGTCCGCGTCGAGGTCAATGAATCAAGTGGAGAAAAGGAAGACTGGAACTGCTCTTACTATGCTTACGACTGGTATCCACGGGTAAAAATGCGTGGCACAGGATAGAGATCGTCGGGAGACGCGCCTCGACATGACCTAATCCGCTCACTCACCTCGCACAATAAAATGCCAAACTGGGGGGGGCCAAAAAACCCGGACATGGAACTGTTCTGCAATATCACTCCGCCTTTCCCGGGTGGATTCACCTCCTGACCGCGGCCCGACTGACACCGACTGCGCCCCATAAATTCACCTCGAAGAGTGCGCGGGCGTCGGGGTAGGATGTGCCCTCGACTTCGCTTATCATGCCGTACCGGCATTGTTGAACACGACGTCGAGGCGTCCAAAGACGTCTTGGGTGCGGGCAAAGGCTGCGGAGATGTCAGAGGGACAGGTGACGTCGAGTTGGAGGATGAGTAGTTGGGAAGGGGGGTGGAGGGTGGAGAACGGAAGGAGTGTGGAGGGTGACGACGACGATGTCGCCTTTGCGGAGGACGCGCCGGTGACTGTGATTATGTGAGTGTGCCAATCACGAGCATGAGGGGTGCATGGAAAGGAGTGATGGGGAATATGATGCGATGGCACTTGTAGGCATCATTTATTTGTTGGAGACCACTACTAGACGCCTTCATGAATAGATTATTATAATACGAAAGGAAAGAAGAGACAGGGCGCGTGTAAGTATTACGATCGATAGGGGTCGGCAGATCGCGAAGATCCGAATCGCGTCGAGATGCGAGCACCGTCATGCGCAGGGTCGGTTGGTTCCGACTCCGACTCGGCAAAACGGCAGGTCCGAGCAAGTTCGGTCATATGATTAGGGTCTGTACAAACAAAGTGTAGTAAAGTGTACACTACCATTTTTGGACGAAATCCTGACTCCGACCGGCAACCCCTTGGGAGCTTCTCGGCTCGCCCCAACCCCTGCGCATGACCAATCTGCCTGCGGACCTGCCGTTTTGCCGAGTCGGAGTCGGAAATTGAAAGATAGACCCCTGCGCATGACCAATCTGCCCCCGTGGATCCCGCAATTACCACGTGCAAAATGGATCCAGCCGAAATGCAGGGTTGACTTTTTGTTTTTTTATACACATTGAAGGTTACTGATTGACGCTCGACGCGCGGCTCAATTGACCTCGTTGCGGTATCGACTTGCGTTACTTCATTGACGCAGTGGCGCTGTTGAGTCTCGCGCGGCCGCATCAGTCAAATGGTTTACATAACCGAGAGGACTGCTATGAATCTGGGCTCTGCCTCTAACCACTTTACAAGGTATGTAGTGTTGCGACATGATCTGATCAATATGGTAGCACAGGAAGTACTCCGCCGCGTCTTAGAGCCGGTGGCTGCAAAACGTTCGCTGTGCACACTGCATAGCCTATCATTTGACTTGGGAGGTCAAACATAACATGGCAAGATCTTTCTAAAATAATCTGATGATCTCCATGGCTACGACCGTCCGACCAAGATTGACCTTGACGTACTAACTTCAACATATACTAAACAAGATTTCCTAAACCACTGTACACAGTCTAGCGTTTTGCAGACTGCAAATCTTGATCGGCGTTGACCCGCAGCCCATTTCAATTTTGCAGTCCCTTGGGTGAAATACTCATACGGCAAGGTCGTGTCATTCACACTACTACTGCAGTCGGCCGTGACATCCTGCATCAAGAAAACTAGCCGAGCATAATGCTACATTATTCGCTCCATATATAGGTTAGACCAGAAAGCTCACTAGCCGGAGCTCCATTTGGTTGTATGTGAAGGATGGGACAGCGGGCATAACATTTAAGGAATATCTCAGTTAGGCAACACTCAGATGCTTATCATATCAGCACATTATTCATTATCAATTCAGCTATGCTATTGTGCGACTTGCGAAACTGAGTAATTCCTCTCCCCGTGTAAAGATATCATCTACCAAATCATTGTAAGCCAGCTGCTGCGGAGGGTCGGCTTCAGCTGAACAAAGGCTGTGAATGCGTGCCAATGCTGAGTTGTAAGTCGCCTTATATCTACATACTTCAAAAGGGACATTGTTTCCGGACTGAAAAGTGTCCAGAGCCCATCATGTGGCTGCTGTTGTAAAAGTGATCAATTTGTCAATGTTTCGGTTGGTGCTGTCTAAACCAGCATAAAGTTTGGTCTTTTGAGACCAAACCATGCTAACAAGAGTCTCAACAATTGCAGGATGGTGAAACGGTCCCATGAGAATTGCACCATGGGCATCCTGAGGGGGGTAAGTTTGTAAAAGAGTTGTACGTACCTGTATTGGAACGTCTGTATATGCCCAGTCGACTAGAAGCTTGCTGATCTGCTGTTCGCGCCATGCCAGCAGCATGTATCGCTGTGTTATCGGAGGATTTAGTTCATATCTGTGCTGGGTGGTATAATACACGGTGATCTTGAACTCCTTCGTGAGTGTCGTGAGCTGATTCTTCGTTGTCACTTTCAAAGACTTGAGGTTGGATTGGATCCATGCCTCAGCTCCGCTGCCGAGGTGTGATAAGGCTTCATTTCGGATGATATTGTCGAGAAACTGCATGTCTTCATTGCTGGAACGAAGAGGGTATTCATTAACGAAATATTGGATAACACTTTTGTGTACAGCACTTTGAATGTTTTGTGTTGTATGTGGAGATATTGAATGAATGGATTGGGTTGGGGCCAACGGGCCTGGAGCACCGAGTGCACTGGTAGACGGCTTGTCCATATACTGGGGAGACTGACTCAGAGGAGGAGGAGGAAGGCGAATAGGACCAGCTTTGCGAACGTCTTGCAAGCTTTCTGTGTCGAACTACATATGCAATTAGTTGCTATATGATACGTATAATAAAAGAAAGTCTTACGCTGACCACCCCACACTGAAAAGGCTCGCTACGTATTACTTCACCTCACCGCGGGGCGTGATACACAGCCACAAGTTGGACATCATGTTCTGGCCCCCAGTTGGGTGGTAGTGGCGGGGGGCGGGTTGTAATCAACAGCGACATTCTGCTGAGGGAAGAGTAGATCAGGGTGGCAGGATTGTAGTAGATTGTGTCTGATATGGTCAAGTTGGGGCCACTGGGTTGTTGTGGAGATATTAGGCGTTACATGTTGCTGAGTACGAAACCCTGGCATTGATCTATAGACATTGTATGGAAGGGGTTGCTCGAGTGTGTTTGCGAGCTGAGAGTTGATCACCCCACCCGATGGGTTGAACCCATTTTCTGCACGGTAATTCTAGACATATCATTGAATAATCCAAGTCAAATATTCATGAGCACTTACTGGACCTGTGAATGCAGCACGTCGTTTACCTCGGCCTCTTGCACCATGGGTACTTGGTTGGGACATGGAAAGGTGGAGGTGTTGGGCGACCACCGTGTGTTAGATGGCCATTTGCTGACCTTGAACCATAGAACCATAGAACATTCTGGCCTCAAGTCTGAAAAGGAAAGAATCGAGATTATCATAATTGAACAAACTACATGAGGTGTACAAGACACGGGGTCAAGAAATAACAAGTATAGTTGTCCTTAAACTGTGCTCATAAGTGCAGGTATCGATCAGATCAAGAAAAAGAACTTACAGTTAAATGTCACACGCTCGCCTTTGAACTCATCATAGACCTGAATACCATCTTCCAAATTGGTTGGGTCATATACCAGGGGTGCCCCCTGTTCGTGTTGCTGTTTAACCCGGCGGCGGATGGAAACAGCAGTTTCCACTTGATCTAGATGCATATCGGCCTTTGCCAACAATGCTGTATCGTCATGTTGGGCTTCTTGGGTAAACCTTGTCATATCTTCCAGATCAGAGATTGATATAGTAGAGGGAGGCGAGTCGCTTTCATTCTTAACAAGAGATTCCTCGACAGTGGCTACATTGCCGGAGTGCATTATCCGAACAAAGTTGAGCTTGTGCTCAACCAACTTGACCTCCCATGCTGATGCTAGCGCCCTGTGGTGCTTTGTTTTGCAATCGGCGTGTTTCATCAAAGAGACTTCTTGAAGAGCGGCATCAGACAAAAATTGAAGGCCAGAGACAAAAAGCGACTCCCCCTGATATAAGAGTGAGTTACTACATACAAACCAAAGAAGCTTATCAGTTAGCTTGCCTTGTCAATGTCTGAAAGGCTGAGGCCATCGTCAGAGAAACGTCCTAATGATTTCTGGGTAAATTGTGCTTCCACAGTCCTCGACACGGGAGAGCTGTGATAAGGCTTATAAGATCTGGGGTGTGATTTGGAATGAATAGAACAGGGCGAGTGGGTCTTAGCCCTGCTGGGTATTTGGTTGTCATCAATCTCTAGGTCAGAAGAATCTTGTCTCCCCGGTGAGGAAGGGGGGAGAGGAGGGAAAGAAGAAGTTGGGCTAGACATGAGAATGCAAGAAACTGTCTTGTTGGGCTCACCTGGTCAGTCAACAGCAGTAGACTGTCTGTAGTAGTAGTGGAGGCTAGTGCTGTTTCCACTGGAGTTTGAAAGACTTAGAGATTCTGCAGTGCTGAATGTCCACTGTGCACAATCCTCAAATGGCACTCCCTGCAGAAACAACACCCATAACTGAAGTTCCGCTGTATGAAGGTCGGTGAGTAACATTCTTTTTATCTATGTTAAACAACTAGCAAACAACTTGATCTAGGTATTTATGTCCGAACCCCTCTTGCAACGCATCTTTTGCAACACCTAGCGCACTAACGGAGCACCTCAACTCAAGTAATTCATGTTGGCCTTCAAATTTGCAAAATTTCTTCAGTGATCGACCCTCACAACACAGTCATGGTACAGGAACCCTTCCCAGCGACCGGTATGGCAGGTATCACGAGCGATTTGGTTATCTATTCAGGACCGAGGAAAATAGTTTCCAGAAGATGGAACACCACTCATTCGAGGAAGAGAGAAAGAGAAACATCTATTACCCATTCTCATCTTGGGCTGAATGGTTGTTGGGAAAATTCCTGGTCAAAAACCTGACAAGGGGCCAGATCACTAAATTCCTTTCATTGCCTTGGGTAATCCACGATGCTACTCATGATGCAAACCGTGACTAACTCAATCTTAGTTTACTGAATACCAGAAGCCTAGTTTTACCTCCACGGATCAACTTTTGGAATGGGTTGATTGTTTACCGTCTGGTCTGAAATGGCAGTCAACACAACTGCATGTTGAAATGGCCTGAGCTGGGGGCGATGTCTAGGCAGCACAAAACACAACAAAAAGATAAGGATCAACTAGCTCTGCTAGAGATCAAGGGAAAGGGATACTAAGCACTTTGCTTAGGAGGTTCTCAGGTCTTTGAATGGGAAAGTATCAAGAGAATAGACTGGGGTTGCCAGGCTACTCCTTGGGGTTTATATACTATAGAGAGGTTTGTACATGTTGTAACTAGATCTACTAGATACTATTAAATACATGAGTAGGAGGCATGGGAGGGCTATGCAATCCTGTGCATCAAAATGGAAGAGAAGCATAACATGTGGATCAGGTGAAAT
>JBBPMQ010000456.1:0-18455 GCA_038090375.1 Boletus rubroflammeus | reverse complement strand
GATCTCCTCACCAAAGCATTGGCTCGAGTGAAGGTGCAGCATTTCCGCCTGATGCTGGGTCTTGCACCAGCTGGGGGGAGCTAGAGTTGCGCAATCAGGGGGGAGTGTTAGATTCTGTGATTGCGCACTCTTGTGCAGTAATTCTTACTTAGTTTGCTGTGCCACAATGTGGCGCATTGTTGTTGTTTGTTTGTTGTTCGCTCCTACAGTAGTCGGAGTCCACTGTCTTCGCTTTCTTCAGTTTCTGACAGTGGACTCCAGCTATGTCATACCCTTACATTACTTCAAATATAGTTTCTGACAGTGGACTCCAGCTGTGAGATTCCAGCTGTTTAACATGATCTTCATTAGTCCCAATTCATATACAGAGACTCTTTATGTGATGGAATCAATCCAGTTTCGTTGATCGGTACAAACCCTATCAACACTAGGAATGACCTCTTTTGAATCAATAATAGCATTGTGTTTTTCCCAGTCTGGTCCAGACTGTGAGAGGTCTGTCAGAGTGCCATCTACAACTAGTCACTAAGGAACCTTGCTAGAGACCTCTGAAGGATAATAGACAGCCCAGTTCTGTCCAGTTCTGTCTGGTAGGCGGCTGGTTTGCTGATAAGTTCTCCAGGCAGCTGATTCAGAGGTTGACTCATTATCACCCAGGGCAGAGGATACCTGTAAATCCAGGAATAACTGCGACATAGTCTCCAGGGCCTCTGAGCCTCATGCAGTCTTGGGGATTCTTTTTCTCCTAGGTGTAGGAGCTTCATCAGAAACTCATAATAGGGTGTTGCATCAACCTCTTGGTACGTTTGTTTGCCCTCTCCATGTCTAGATCAGCTGTCGCATAGTATTAGTATTTGCAATCCACATCTCAGGATGTATGATCTGAAGAACTGCATCTGTAACGTGCTCCAACTTGGGGCTCTATTACCTGAAGTCAATTCCGAATGGACTTGGACTTTAGATTTGGAGTTGGATATAGTGAGTCAATGAGCCTCTGACTTAATTTTAGTTCCAATTGCAGAAGCAAAGAGCGATGCACTTACCTTCTGTCCATGGGGGATCCATCAACCAACCAATATTCCAATCCTACCGACTCCAAAAATGGACTCCAAGCTGCCAGGAATGAAACCCTCCACATGCCAAGTATCTGGCCACTGGTAGCGAATTATTTAGGTGGTGTCTCAAGGCTTGCATTGAACTGTTCCTGCCAGGAGCCAATTTCAGTAAGGGATAGCACAAAGGTGTGTAACACCACTTGGTGAGGGAGCAGGAGGCCCAGGAGGTACCAGACTAAAATTTTACCATGCATGTCCATAATTGTTGCTGGGTTAGAGAATGAATCCAAGCCATTTTTGACAAAGAACTTGCAAGTCTGAGCCGTGTTTCTTCACTGATTCAGCAAACCTGCTGTAATCCCATTTCGTGAAAACTGACCAACACCACTTATTAATTGCCCCTGGCCTAGATTTTAAGCGAGTTTACTCACCAGGATTAAGGAAGGCGCTGACAATGATGGTAGTGCACCGTTTGACCTCTACATTTGGAAAACTACATAGCTGATCTGTCCAATTGGGTAGTTAGAGATTACCAGGCCTCAGGCCTGCAATTTTTGAATCACCAAGGTGGCCATGGAGTCAGCAGTAAAAATAGCAGAACCAAAAATTATACCTGGCTTTTCGGTGTTTTTCGGCATTGAAATCTCCCTCCCAAAGAGTAGGACTTAGTACTACATCATCCATAATCCTACGGACATGCTGTTGTAGCAGAGCATAGAGATGATCTGTGACCTCTTCAAGGGGAGCATTCAGCCTGGGGCATGGTGTTTGGGCAGTGGCAATGGTTGTGTGATTGGTGGTGTGGAATGGTTCTGTTTTCGTGCATGATGAAATGCCAAATAAGGCGAAATACCCACTAAGCGAATTACCTGAGGTCTGGGCCGATACAGTTAGAGAGTAATTAATATGTACATACTTGGCTTTAATAAGCAATCTCGGGAGATGGGGGAGTCAATGCAGGACAGCTGCCAATCATTGGCTCTCCACACCCCCCAAGGTCTGGACCAATATGGTTGATATATGTATACATAGTTATGGTGGCTTCATGGTATTACTACTAGAACTACTAAGGGGAGGAGCTTGGCTCCACTTTTCTGGTTGTCCTTGGACTCAGGGTAGATCTTTGTAGTCTGAGTCATGTGATTTTGCTATCAAGCTTCAGGACATGTTGTGCGCCCTTTCTGGGATGATCTGACATTGCCCCAGGTGCATTGGCACCACACAAAGTATTGCCAACAGGGGCCATCTCTGGGGCAACCTTTAGGAGCCTGAGAGGCAGAATCTGCCAACTTATGAATAATTTGAGCAGTAGACTACAGTATTATGGGGGCGCTTACGGGAACCCAATGTAGACAAATGAGACTCAGTGAGTTAAGAGAATAACCAACTGAGGTAAGACACAAGCAGATGCTTGTACTTATGGTAATCTGCGTGTATGTGTCTTATGTAATAAGCGGAATATGAAACACGAGTAAACAAGTCCAACAAGTCCAACACCCAATTGGTGGTAAATGCATTAAAGCTCAGCAGAGATGGTAAGGTCATCAACCCGTTTTTTTAGGATTGCTAATGAGTTGGCACTTTGAGAAGGTATTCATTTAGCACTTCAACAACACCAACAAGTTCAGGGCTTCATTCAATGAAGATGATAGGGCCATTATGTCATGTTCCAAGGGATATTTCAAGTTGTTGATTGACTGCACCAACTTCGCTGTAGTCCTCAATTTCCTCTGCTGAAATGTCAAACAATCTGAAGTTGTAGGTTGCAAACTCAAGCTGGGAAAGAGGTAGACTATCTGGTAGATTAGATAAGTAATTCTTTAGCATATCTAGCTTTGTCTTCAATGTATACGGGTCCATTTTGCAGGAGCCATGAGTAATGAGTGGAGGGCTGAGTGCAGGACATGCAACCTCTCCAGCCCCATGATTCATTGATTATAATTTTTCACTCTGGATCCCTACTTCAATGAAAAAAGGAAATCACACTGACAGAGACTTGCATCTCGACATGTCTGGACACTAATCCAGGCCCCTGGCATGAATTACAATTACACATGGTATTATCAGCACATCAATAATCATCAGTGGTGGGAAACCTTCAAGCTGGAATTATAACTAGTCTGAATAAAAGGTGTTTGCCTACATTGCAGGCCATGGACCATGGGGGTTTGCCACAACACCCTAGAACTGAGGAATAGTGGTCAGCAAAAATGTAAACAACTTGTGAATGGCAAGAAAAACTTACCACATCACACATCCTCTAAGTCCTGTGCCAAACCGCCAATTCCAGTAGAAAATGAACACAAGAGAGGGAAGCAAGCACCCCCAACACATCAAGTGTTCTCTGAACCCCCAAGTCCAACTGCCACTTCCAATGGCGGAAAATGCATGGGAGGGGAGCAAGCGACCACAACACACTGCATGTTTTCTGAGCTCCAAAGTCCATCTGTCAATTCCTGTGAACAAAAATGAATGTGAGAGAGGGGAGGAAGTGCCCCCATGTCATATTGCATACTTGAACTTGTCAAACAACACTCAACCTAAGAGTCCTGTGCTGGCTGAAATGCCCACATATGAGCCCTCCTATCAGGGTAGTGCCTTCTAAGTCAAGGCCTGGTAGCTCAAAGATAGAGCACAGGTGGCTAAATCCTGAGGTTGTAGATTCAATTCCTGCCTTGTGTTATGATTTGTAGCTGGCACGTGCTGCTACCCCTATTTCTTTTCTTTTCTTCGGCCTAGTGGAGGGTAGATCCTCTCACATGACCCTCACTGCCACCCTTCCTGTACCTTCCCTAGTGGAGAGTAACCCCTGGCCCCTGGTCCCTGATCACAGATCTTGACTCTCACTTGTCCTCCTCCCTTGATGATCATATTTCCCTCACCCCAATCCTCTCAATGGCACCTCATATGCCTTGTGAAGCTACCTGGGAGTCACTCCTCCTCACCATTGCTTGAGTCAGCTCCGCCCTCACTGAGGCGCACCTCCAGATCCAATATCCTGACCTGGATATCCCAAAGCACGCCCTGCAACACGCTTGCTTCTGCAAGATCTCCTACTGCCCCTACCATCATGAATACTAGCCAGATCATCCCCTCCTTACCTTCCCTTGAGTCACCCCGAGTCACCACTGAGCCATGCCTCCTCCTTGCTCCATTTCCTTGATCCCTGCCCTCCTTGCATCCTCCTCATGCTCTCACCTTGTCCCCTTGACCCTAGGGCCACGTACCCCCTAGCTGTGTCACCCCTCTCCCCCTTGATGGGATCAACTGGTCAGTTGAGTCATAGTCTCCTTTTGGTTTCCTCACCCCCCCCCCCCCTCGTGTCCCTACTATTTTCCCTGTTCCCTGGACTGCATACCCTTGCATTGTCATTGGTCCCCATCCACCTTTCCATTCATGGATGCACTGCCCTCTGCCCTCCTCCAGTGGCACCACCTCATACCTCAGTCCTTCTCTCTTATTATAGCCTTTTTCTGGGGTTTCCCTTCCCTTACTTACCGCTCTCTCAGTTTCCCTTGTATCCAGTCCCCAGGCTTTTCCTCGGGTATGGAAAGCTGGACCACTGTGCTCACCTGACCATCTGATTTTCACCATGCAAGGGCCTACTGATCAGTAGGACCTTGCACACCTCAGATATTCTGCCATGTAGCATGTGATGTTAGATTCTGTGATTGCGCACCCTTGTGCAGTAATTCTTACTTAGTTTGCTGTGCCACAATGTGGCGCATTGTTGTTGTTTGTTTGTTGTTCGCTCCTACAGTAGTTGGAGTCCACTGTCTTCGCTTTCTGACAGTGGACTCCAGGTATGTCATACCTTACATTACTTCAAATATAGTTTCTGACAGTGGACTCCAGCTGTGAGATTCCAGCTGTATAGCATGTGATAAGGAAGAAATTATATTCAGGTTGCTGGGTGTGACATCACTAAGAAGTTTAGGATACATGATGGAGAAGTGTAAACATCAGATACTGTCATCAACGATACTTCCTGGGAGAGCTAACTTGAAGCCTGGCCAGCAGCAGAATTGATTGCAGACATGCTCAGTGACAAAGAGCTTGACACCAATCTCGAGATTGCCCTCGCTGAACAAATCCTTTCCTGCACTGACACTCCTGAATATATTGATTATTAGCCTGGTCTCCGAGTCTACGGGTGTGTACTTTTACATGTGACATATCAGTCTTGTTTACCTTGGTAATCACTGATGTATGCCAGTCCACCAGTTTTAACGTACTGGACATGTTGGGTAAAGGCATGAAACTGCGCAATGTTGTAACCAGGTTCATATGGCTCGGGCATAGGAGTTGGATCACCGTTATGAATATACTTCACAAACAGCTTGTCACAAGTGATAAGTTCCTTGGCCAGGTATGGGGTCTGGATGTTGACAGCACTCGGGGCTTTCACGCTCCTTGACTTGATAGCAAGCAGAAGGCCAGCATCCATGAAATGGAGTTTGGGAATGTTAAATGGAGGAGGGGTTGTTGCCTTCCAGACAGTGCGGTCAATAAAGTCAAGCATGAGTTGAAAGAGAGATTTTTCCCAGTAGAGAACATTTGCTTCACAATACAGCTTGTCAAGTTCATCAGCGACGGTGAATCGACTGAAGCGCAAGTTCTTGACATTATTAGCCAGGGAAGATTTGTTGAGAAGATTGAACCATTTCGTGATGTCTTGGGAAACCCCAGATCTGTCAGCAGAGACTTGTTTGGAATATAGAACCTTTTCACGGTGATGTCTTGGCAAACCCTAGATCCAATTCCATTGGGGCGTAGCATGCCCAGCATAAGCTGCGCACTTTGAGCGGTCTTGAATCCACCCCAACAGACAAGGCTGTCTTGTGTTCCGTCCATGTGCAGCTGGCTAGGAAACATAGTAGCTGCACAGATGTTGAAGGCACGTTTCTCTGGGTCATCGAGTATCTCTTCAATAGACAAAGTTGGGATTGGATAGAATTCAGCTAGTTCCCATTTGACTTTCATAACTAAACCACAAAAGTGTCCATCAGGGAGTCTGCTGACAAAAGGAGACACTTACCACTGTTAATGTAAAGATTTGCATACCCACCAGACTGCAATGCATCATGCAAGCAGTCACGATCTGGGAAGCATGATTGAACAGTGGTTGTTGTGACGGCACCAGTGACGAGTTGTTTGGAGGGCAGTGATTGGGTGGTGGCACTTGACACACTGCTTGACTTTGCATGTTCTCATTTGACAATGATTGGAGAGGTTTCTTCCACATTATCACCATGTGTGGAAGAGGTGTAATCAAGTTGCACAGCAGGAGGGTCCAGATGTGAGCTGCAGCTGCCGATGTGAGCTGCAGCTGCCGATGGTAGCTGAAAGGAATAGGTGATCCGAGGTGTAGGAATGAGTGTCATGATGACCATGAGGGATAGTGGGGGAGGTGGAAGAACTGGCCTGGTCCAAGTCCATATCCACAAATGCCTTATACTTGCTCCATTGTTGTGCTGGGACAACAACATGTAGAGTGAATGACTGTGACTTGAACACCAGGCCCTTTGACTTTCGTCCTGCAGCAGCTTGCACAAGACATCACTTGTAGAAGAATCCCTCATAGGGATTGTCATGTTTCGAAAGGTCGACCCAATCTTCATCATGGACCACAAACTCCTTGGGGCGCCATCAGAATCTTGGATTAAATGCCTTGATCCGAGGGACAACAAGGTCCAGCACACTGATAACCAAGTCTAGGACTGTGATATTTGCATAAACGCCCTGTTTGCCTTCACAGATATCCTACAAAATAGTCAACACCAGCCCCGGCCAAGTATAAACATACTTACACCAAACGGCATCCCAAATATACGATTTCTTTTTCAGGATCCACCACCACCCTCATGCAGAGCGGTGATGTTGAGGGTGATGATCTGGGGGACAGAAGCAAGGGGTGCCGAAGATGCAAGAGGTCCTAGGCCAGATGAAAAAGGAAGAAGATGGTGAGGAGGTGCAGCGGGAGGAGGGATGTTGTATGCCTTGGTTGACCAATACGGATGTGCGAGTGCATAGAAGGGTGCTGAATGACTGTTTCAGTGGACATGGAGGGCGGTAGCATTGGCATGACTGGAACAGGGTGGACAGTTGCTGAGCGCAATGTTGTTAGAGCGAGAATCACAAAAGAAATATGCAACATACACTTTCGCTGAGCCACACTCACTGCATGATGTATGGGAGTGATATTGGACATGTTGACCGATGTCCCAGCCTGCTGAGCATGAGCACCAGTACCACTGGCAGACCCTAGTATAAATGAAAGTGCTGGTGAACACTCACATCACTGGCAAATAACGAGATGACTTACTTGTAAACGTTGAAGTTGATTGTAAGATATGCTGAAAACAGCCAGCACAGACAAAGCAACCCAGATGGGTACTGTCGACAGATGCCACATAGATGGACGGTTGCCCCTCCTTGATGATCCTGCCAAAGGTACAGCTGGCACACCCACAAGGTCGATCTTCCTGAGCAATGACATCCTCAGTAAATTGAGTGATGAACTCAATGTTCAACATGTATTCTGAACAGAGTGGAAGACAAGTCAATGTTAGAGAGATGGGACCTTGTATACGCTCACCTGCTATCACATTGGGTTGAGGCTTGAAAGGCTGTGAGATGACAAAACTTAGTTAGACAAGGCTTTCTAGGTTTGGCGCGAAAGACATACCAATGCAAACCAATAGGAAAAATGACATTTGAAGAAGGATGAAGTCCCAAGGTAGGTGGCAAAGTGGACCAGGAATGGGCTCAAAGGTGGAAATAAGGTGGTGCTAGGATAAAATGGTCAAAGAGCAATTGATGCTCTAAGCAAACCAAACAACAAACTACTACTTAGGAAAGAGGAAATCTGAGTGGGACTCTTTGGAGGGAATATCCAAGAGAACTAGACTGGGGAAATCCTTGGTGCTAGCCTCTGGGTTTATATAACATTCTACATAGTGTGTACATGTCTGTACCCTATCTTAGATCTAGGTCTAGACTAGTGGTCATTAAATACATGAGGTGAAATGGAAGTTAAGAAGCATAAAGGAATGGAAGTGAAGCATAGCAGAGATGAATAACATGAGGATGCAACCTGTGCATCAAATGGAAGAGAAGGGAAGCATGACGGTAATTATCGTGAGAGTGATATAACCATAAAAGGAATAATTAAGGTACTCATCTGAGTAACTCTACCAGACATTGTGTTCTTGGAGTGTAAATGTCCTGTGGGTTGAAGGCATAAAAGGTTGCGTGATCTAGTCACATGAGCATGGAAAGATGCAGGATGTCACGTGATCCGAGTCATGTGAGTCCGATAAGATAAGATAAAGGATGTTACCCGTGTAACGTAACATAGGAAGTGTTGGATACTCTTCAAAAGGTGGTGATGCAGGAGCAGAGCATTGCCAGCAGATCCTAGCATGAAGTATAAGCAGCGAGCATGAAAGGAAAAACTGAGTGAGCTACTCTTTAGAAGGTGGGCAGATCCTAGCACAAAGCAAGTGTGCTCACCTGAATTCGCCATTAATATGGCATGCTCCACACACATTTAATGTTTCTGTTATGGTTGTAACAGGTCACACAAGTAACTTTCCTTATCTTATCTTATTGGATCACGTGACTCAGGATCACGTGACATCATGTTTCCTTCCACGCTCATGTGACTAGATCATGCAACCTTTTATGCCTTTAACCCACAGGATGTTTACACTCCAAGGACACAATGTCTGGTAGAGTAGATGAGTACCTTAATTATTCCTTTTATGGTTATATTATTCCCACAGTAATCACCGTATGCTTCCACTTCTTTTCTTCTCTTCCATTTGATGCACAGGTTGCATCCTCATGTTATCCATCTCCGCTATGCTTCGTTTCCATTCCTCTATGCTTCTCAACTTCCATTTCACCTCATGTATTTACATAATTACCGCTAGTCTAGACTCAGATCTAAGATAGGGTACAAACATGTACAAACTATGTAGAATGATATATAAACCCAGCGGCTAGCACCGAGGATTTCCTCAGTCTAGTTCTCTTGGATATTTTCTCCAAAGAGTCCTACTTGAAAGTTTCCTCATAGTAGTTTACATAGGTTGTTCACTGCCTAGAGCATCGATTGTTCTTTGGCCATTTCAGTTTCACAGCGGGCATAAAACAGCTTGAAGCATAGTGAATGATTCTGAGGACCCACATGGTGTGTCGGAATCCAATGTGAATCTGAGCAACATCAGAACACCAATGACTGGATCAACAATGACCAGCAACTCATCTAAACATACTGGGAAAGATGAAGGGAGAGAGACCAGGTGGAATGTCAGACCACCTAACATTCGAGGATACACAATCTCTGCTCGTGAGCATGGGAGATCATGAAGGAAGGGTGACTACACCTGGTTGAAGGGAGAGAAGTGGAGAGCAACCATCAGTCAGGAGGTGGGAAGAATGGTGATGTGAATGTTGTGAAAGGTGAAACATGGGAGTAATTGTGGGACTGACTCACCACTGTGACATAATCAGAGCCATGCTTTTTCCACCGGTGCAGCCCTATCTCTGGGCTGTATATAACAGCATTGTTACAAAATGGACCTACTTACACTTCATCGTACATTTCTTCACCCTTAACATTGACTTTACTTAAACCTTTCACCAACACATGATCGTGGGAAAGTCACATGACTAGTCACGTGACTGGACTGTATACCAAACACGTGCCATTAGTCATCATTGCTTCCTTTCTTCTTTCTCTCAGCATCAAGGAACTACTCTCACGAGCTGCTTCCTTTATTACCATACTTAGCCTTATGCTCCTAGACACAGCATGGTCTGTGCACACTCTTTACACACTAGACACAATGTGACTGCTATGGCAGTCTAATCCATTTATTCTCTCTGCCTAACAAGCAGTGGGTTCTAAGGTTTCCGCTCACCTTCCCTCCTTTCCCCTCATCCTGCAGGACAACCTATTTGGACGTCGTTGGCATAGTCAGACCAGTTGTTTGAGTCCACCTACAGTGGCAGCTCATTGTACACGTGTGCGTGGTTTGACGTCGAGCTGTTTGGAGATGTGAGCCTAGCTCTGCTCTGTTACACTTGGATTAGACTTGTTTCTGTACTTGGACTCTAGTTGTGTTTACCCTTGCTTGGAGCTGCAGACGCTCTCGGGAATAGAACCCAGCCCACTCTAGTTTATACGCTCGTCTGGCATCAGAAATACAGATAAAGTTGCTTCTCTGCATAGTGCACTAGTGGTGGTTCTTGGGTGACATCGACAGGGATACACAATACATTTAGTTCCCAGGTTCGCGTGATTACCTGTGACGTCATGTCCGTTCGCCAGGGGCACTTCTTCTTTTGTAATTTCATTTGAACTCGCCACATTTAGAGTTCTGGGGGAACCCAATGCTTTATACGTATCCTAGCACACTCTTCTGCCACTTGGGATTACGTAACCCCTTTTTTTATGATATACTGCCGAAGAAGATATCAGTACCATCTCCGCTCTTGTCACTATCACCTTCGCCAACTAGTCAATCAGATCCCCAGAGTTTGGTTGGAAGATACCAGACAGTAAGGACCCAAAAGCAACATGGCCAACCCTATGGATGTCACTCTCGCTGACTTGGCCAACAAGTTGGCAGAGTTTACCCTCGATCAAAAATCAAACATTACTAAGAAAATTGCAGATCCTGGCATGTGGGATGGAGACTGTGCCAAAGGGAGGTTTTGGTGGGTTAAAATCCACCTCTGGGTTTCCACCCAAACTTGGAAATCCGACAAGGTCCGTACAGTGGCAGTACTGTCACGCATGAAAGACAAGGCAGAAGGATATGCCCAACTCACAATGGAGAAATACCTTAATCTGGAGGAACAATGGCAACTCGACTCAAAAGGAAAGAAAGTTGCCCAATGGGGAGATACTGCGTGGCCCACATAGCACGATTTGCAGATCCTTATAAAGAACTACTTCTGCATTGACACGTTGGTACATGGAAGCTTAAAGAAGCTACAAGCTTTCCACCAAAACAGGTCACCTGTAAATCTGTTCCTACAGAAATTCAAGGTGCTGGAGCAGGAATTGGAGATTGACGATGGTTACGCCATTGAGCTCCTCAAAAAGGCAGTAGATTATTGAATCTACTATCAGGTTCAGATCCAGAAGCCAGATCATTAAGAAGATTTGGTTCTGTACAAAGTTGTGATCCACCTCTTTGGTCGCTCCTTTGAGAAAATCACCTTAGAGTGTGGCGCCCCCAGTAGGCAACCTGCCCCTGGACCACCTCATAACTCCTTTCCATGCCCATACTATCCACCTCCTCAACAATCCCCATATGGTCTTCCTCACCACCCCCAACAACATCGATTCATGCCTACCGGCACACAACCTGGTAGAGGTGCCCCCATGGAACAGGCACAATCAGCAAGACAAGAGACAAGATCTTGCTACGGTTGCCAGAAACCAGGACACATCTGGCCTGATTGCCCCACCAATCCTAATAAAAGGGTTAAGCACTCATTCCCCCCACAATCCCGTGAACAATACTTCTATAATTACGAAACAGGGTCATATGAGCTGGCCACTGCCCCTGTCCAACAGGCCCAGCACTACGCCACTCGTCCCCTCCCCCCTACTCCTCACTCTGCATCTATAGAAGCCCGCCAAAGCATAGCATCCGGCTATGTATCACCTGAGGCAGAGGCTTACTATAGAGACAAATTCGAAGTCGAGGCACGCCATCAGGCTGCCAAGGCTTTCAAAGGCCACAGTTCATAGTCAATGAGGGTCACTATGAACTGATGAACTCTACTGTCTCCCCAGACAGTCATACAATAACCACAGACAATAGTAGTATTACAACTATGGATGAGACTGGTTTAGTAGACTGTATGGATGGCGACTTTCCTGTTGTTTCATTTTCTGATGTACTATGTAGATTGATCGACACTTCTGAGAGGGCATCCCACCAAGGTGTGGCGCCGGAAACTATTAAACATAGCACGCTTAATTCCCTCACAAGGCAACAAAATATCTCTTCTATTTATAAACCCCTCACTTCATTTTCTAGGACCTATTCTCTGTCATTCGGTGGCGAAATGTTACTTGAGGCACAAATCATGAGTCACAAAGAAGGCAGTTGGCGATCTCGATTATTTAAGGCCCTTCTGGACTCAGGGGCCTCCCACACTTTTATTGACAAGGACTATGTACAACACCAAGGTATCCCTGTATTTGAAATTCCAACTCCTATTGTAGTAAAAAACACAGATGGATCTGACAGATCCATCGGAAAAATAACCCATGCAGTCACCTTAGTTATTTCAATTGCGGGTCATCACGAGGTGCTCAATGCCTATGTTTCTTCAACCGGCACACATCAGATGATCATCAGATATGACTAGCTTTATTGTCACAATCCGGAGATTAACTGGGTTACCAAAAACATTTCATTTTCATGATGTACACAATTTTGTAAAATCATGGGCACTGGACGCTCCTCTACAGACATTGCTTTTCCCAAACAATAAATATTCCTTTGCTTCCCACTGTGTTATAGAGGAAGAATTGGCAGATAAGATCCCGGAAGCTTATTACGAGTTCTTGGATGTATTTTCTGAAAAAGAATCAGAACAGCTCCCTATGCGAAAGCCATGGGATCATGCCATAGACTTAAAACTCGATTTCGTACTGAAAAAGGGCAGAGTCATTCCATTATCTGATTCAGAGATGGACGAAGTCCACACGTTCATCGATAAAGAACTCAAGAAAGGCTATATCCAGCCTTCCAAATCCCCTCAAACAGCACCAGTATTCTTTATTCCAAAAAAGGACGGAAAGAAATGTATGGTTATGGACTATAGATATTTAAATGAAGGCACTATTAAAAATGCCTATCCCCTTCCACTCATTTCTTTCCTCATAGATCGGCTCAAAGGAGCGGACATGTTTACAACCCTGGATCTTTGATGGGGTTACAACAATGTTCACATTAAAGAAGGTGACAAATGGAAAGAAGCCTTTGTCACTCCAATTGGGGCTTATGAACCCACAGTCATGTATTTCGGCATGACTAACTCTCCCCCCACATTTCAACAAATGATGAACGACATCTTTAATGACCAATATTCCATATTGGTTATCTATATGGATGATCTCATGATCTTTACAAAAGGTGACCCAAGGAAGAACATGAAGCCAATGTCAAAGAAGTGCTTCTCAGGTTATGCGAAAATGACCTATTTGCCAAACCAGAGAAATGTCATTTCTCAAAAGAAAAGGTAGATTTCCTTGGTATGGTTGTTTCTAAATAGGGGGTTGAGATGCAGGGTTCCAAAGTGGCTGGTGTCCTTGAATGGCCCATACCCACAAAGTTGAAAGCGCTACAAGGCTTTCTTGGTCTTTGTAATTATTATAGACAATTCATAGAAGGCTTCGCCAACATCGCCCGTCCATTGAATGATCTTACAAAGAAAGATGTTCTGTTCACATGGACCCCGAAGCACCAAAAGGTGTTTGACATGCTCAAGAATAAATTCAGAGAAACCCCTCTCCTGGCCTACCCAAATCGGGATCAGGAGATGCGTCTGGAAACAGATGCTTCTGATATCACCACTGGAGCGGTTCTTTTTGGTAAAGTGTGACAATGGACATTGGCGGCCTTGTGCCTTTTCTTCTCATTCATTTGATTCCGCTGAACAAAATTACAATATTTATGACAAGGAAGTTCTAGCAGTGATCAGGGCTCTTGAAGAGGACCGTCACTACTTATTGGGTAGGAAGCACTTCGAGATCTGGACTGATCACAAGAATCTCAAATATTGGAAAAAACCCCAAAGCCTTTTTGGTAGACAAGCACACTGGCACGTGGTGCTTCAAGAATTTAACTATACCATGGTTTACAAACCCGGTACTAGTAATGGTCGAGCAAACACTCTTTCTTGTCAACCAGATCATGGTGATGCAGTCAAAGACCACAACACTCACATCACCATTCTACCCCCAGAAGTCTTTGTGAACAATATTTCCATTTCCTCCTCCTTCTATAAAAGAAACAAAAAATATCGATAAATCTTCATTTTTGGACTTTACATACAATGACTCAGAAAAAATATTCAAAAATAACAAAAATAAAGTCTTCATACCCAAGTCGCTTTGTACCAAACTTTTGACTTTAGTACATGATTCTCTCGCGGCAGGCCATACCGGTCATGCCCGCACCACACACCTTCTCTCATGATACTTTACATGGCCTGGTTTCATGAAAGACATTAAAACCCTATTTAGAATGACTTGTAACGACTTCGCTTACCTGGTAAACTTCACATAAGGGCCGGAGCTTACATCTCCCGCCAGTCACATGATGAGCACCGGACCTCCACAGGCAGTATCAATCATATCTGCAACATGCATCAATGAATTCCATGGACCATGAAGCCCAAGTGTTTATTTGAAATGAGCCCAAACGTCGACAGCACCTTTTGGTGCTTCTGACGATCATCATAGCTCATGCCATGTACTATTACCGACTACTCTTTGAATCAAGATCCGAGAAGATTCCCTACCATACATCCATTCTCACCAGTGAGGGATGGATTCTCAAGCTCCTCAATGGCCATCCCGACTGCATCAAAACGTCGCTCAGCATCTCCCACGATGTCTTTGATGTACTCATGCAGGTACTAGCTGAAAGCAGCATCAAGAAGTCACCCCGTGGGCTCTCAGTCAAAGAACAACTTGGCATTTTCCTTCATACATGTGTGATGGGTCTGAGCACCCGTCACATTGGTGAACGGTTTCAGCATTCACCAACAACAATTTCAAAGTGAGTAGATTAGGAGTATTCCCTCCCCCCCAAGAAAGACTGAAACAGACATTATAACTGACAAGCGTGCAGATATTTCAAGGAGATGGTTGGATTCTTTTCGTCAAACCCATTCTATTCGTCAAACGTTGTGTTACCAACTGCAGATACCCCCATCTCAAGCAAGTTCACAAATGATCCACATTTCCAATTCTTTTCAGACTGCATTGGAGCAGTTGACGGGACGCACATACGTGCATTTGTGCTGCTTGAGGAGCATCCAAATATGTGAAACAGGAAGGAAAAGGAATTCATTTCCCAAAACTGCCTATTTACATGCGACTTTGACCTTCTCTTCACGTACGCACTGACAGGATGGGATAGCACAATGGCAGACACAACTATGTGGCATAACGCATGTACCGATGACTTGTACATACCTGAAGGGAAGTATTTTTTGGGGGATGCTGGATTCGGAGGATCAGATGCACTTCTCATGCCATATCGTGGTGTCGATACCATCTGAAGAAGTGGCGCCAAGTGAACTTGTGGTAAGCTAGAAACTCGGTCTTGATCAGTCTTCACACTGATATATACTAGTCCACGAGATAAAAAGGAACTCTTCAATTTACGTCACGCCAATCTACGGAATATCATTGAGCGAATTTTTGGCGTTATAAAACAACAGTGGAGGATTTTCTCCCTTGCACCTGAGTACAACATGGATATACAAGCATGCATACCTGTGGCACTCTGCATGATCCATAACTTCATCCAACGTCTCAACCCCGATGTATTTTTCACCCTGGAATTCCAAGCTGAATGTTTAGAGTGCCTTCATGAGGATGATTGTTACGAACTGTAATTTTCTATTCTTTCTTTTTCTAGTCACATGATATTTTCCACGGTCACGTGACAATACGTGCACCTTTCACATCACATGACCTTATTTTTTCTATGAACTCATCATGTGATCCATGGTCTAGACCAGTCACATGACTCGCCTCATGTATTTAATCACCGAAGGTCTAGAAACGTCTAGACCTTTATCTTGTATCTCTTATCTATGATGTCATACCTTATCTACAGGACACACGGACCAGTAGGTAAACATGTACACACACTAGAGTAGTATAAGTAGTCTGAATGCAACACCCCAAGAACTCTAGTCAAGTTCTTGTTGGGTTTCCCCCATATCTTCTTGTCTCTATAAGCAAGCCTAGTGCGAAGTGATCCAAGTCTTTATTAGATTTGAGGTCGTCAACATTAGAACTTGACTGTTATCACTACCATCGCTTCACACTCTATACCACTTCATAGGCCACACCCAGTCTTAAGGGCACATAGGCGGACCCTAGCCTTTTGGAGACTTCAAATGTTTTTCCTTTCATTCGCCACTTGGCACTTTCATTTTTACATATACCCTGGTTATAGACCAGCGAAGGTGCTTAGCTGTTAGTGCAGCACAGGAGTGAGCTCAAGCGCTCTCAATTGGTTTAAACACTGCTCCAAAACCCTTTACTTCTTTTGTGATACGTCGCAAGTCCTTGTGAGGCTCATTTGTTTACCTTTAGTTACCTTAGACCAAAAGTAGTGCGCAAGAGCGTATTGTGCCTGCACTACCTAGGTTACGTTTATTTTTCTTTACGAAGTCAGGAAGGCTATTGGCCTGATTTGTTGTCGCTAGAGTGATTTAGATCCTCGCGATATTTTCATTTTACAAAGGATGATACCTTTCTTCCCTAAAAAGGAAGAAGAGATTGAAGTAGATCTTCGGGCACTTACTTCCGAGATCGACCCCAATGACGCCTACGAAGGGCCACACGAAGCAGAAGTCTTGCGACTAGCCGTCCTCGACTACATCAGATCTGAGATTAGGTTCAACACCCCTTTTCTCACCCTATACGGAATCTCCCGTGACAATGCGGAATGAACAAGGGAGCAAGTAATCACACTCCAACTCTACCCTATCCCAAACAGACAAGCTGTGGTCCTCCCACCGGTCGCACAGCCCCGACAGCTCTGGATTCAAGCAGGAATCAAATGCCCCGCTCGACTCCCCACCACCATCACCCATGGCGATGCAGGCAGATCAAATCTCCGCGTTGCAAGATGCTTTGTTCGCAATGCAGCGAACCTTAGATGCATTGACCACCGCACAAGGAGCGGGCAGGTCTACAACAAAGGAGGTCAAAATCTCCAAGAAGGTCGAGGTCGTACCGGACCCTAGTTTGTACAACGGGGCGTACGATAGATATGACAGCTGTAAGATCCGTCTCCAGCTTTACATAAATAGAAATCAGGAAATGTTGTCACGGACAAGGACATTGCCATTGCGGTCTTCTCCCACATTGGCAGCAAAGGAGAAGAGAAGGACACAAACAGAGCTGGCATGTGGGCCAGGAACCAGCTCATTAAATTCATCAATGGGTCTCTACACGCCTGGCCCACCTATGAAACTCTATGGAAACTCCTCGACGCCTGATTTAAACCCGGGCTCGATAATGATAACACAATAGACGGACTCACCCATCTCCAACTAGGACCGAGGGACAGAACAGAAGCATTCCTCACAAGGTGGTTAGCTCTTTACGAGCGAGCCAAATGCAGAGACCCAATGGGGGTCTACTTACTTGAACGAAACATTCACAAGGACGTTATCAAGCATATATTCATCAATGGGAAGCATAAGACCACGGTCAACGCATATATTCAGATTATCAAGGATACTGGCAATCTGATTGAGTCATTCCAACTCTGATCAAATGCTACATGGGCTTTTGCCCAACAAGGACAGTACCAGGGACACACGTCCTCCTCCACGGCCCGCACGTACGGCAGACAAGGACAGCCAATGGAAATCGACGCGGTAAGAAAAATGAAATGTTTCAATTGTGGTAGTGATCACATGGTCAAAGACTGCAAGAAACCCCACAATGAATGCGGTGAATGCCACTTCCTTGGGGGAGGGCATAGCCGCAGGTGCAGCAAAACTCGCAACGTACGAGCGAGTACAAATGAGGAAACGCCAGCTGGAGACACTGGTAGCAAGGGAAAAGGAAAGGCTGATGTGCAGATGACACAAATCACCTCCATGGACTTCAAAGCAGCAAAAGCCTACTTCGCAGATCTTTTGGGAAAAGAGTAAACCTTCCGAACAAACTGGGTGTTCAGGGAGGTACAATATGGACTGCACATGGACAAAGTAGTGGAAAGCACGAGAATTCGCCATCCATTAACAGTTTTTCTTCTTTACAACCTTACGTCGAATATGGAGAAGAAGAAGAGGACTTCTTCGACTCCCGAAATAGGACATTAAACTACAATAGTGATGTACAATCTTGTGAAGACACTTCTTCAATTTCTTTTTACGATAAAAACCAGACCGGGCCTTACGAAAGTGAGCTTGCTGCAGGTGAATGCAGGCTTAATTCGGTCAAGAAAAATACAAAAAAATTATCACCTACGTCTTCTACTTACAGTGACTCCAAAAACTGTTCCAATGTTTTGTAGTTTTGGAGTGTATGTGGAATAGCAGTTGTAGGCGTGGGAACCCCGCTTAGCGTTGGTGGGAGCATATGACGTACCAGCCCCTGGCTAC